>JAREIK010011709.1:0-45515 GCA_029783825.1 Sapria himalayana
TCTATTAAATTTCCAGTTTATATATCTATTTTGTTTTTCGCCCTATATATCTTTCTATTTTTTGTTTGTCTATTAGTCTATCTGTCTGTCTGTCAATCCCTTTGTTTGTCTGTCTGTCTATCTACCTACAGACTATCTACCTATCTGGCTAATAGTCTATCTGCCATTTTGTTTGCTTGTCTATCTCTCAACCTATTTATCTTTCTATTTCACTTATTTGATTTGTCTATCTATCTATTTTATATATCTGTATATATATATATATTATATATATATATATCTATCTATCTATCTAATTATTTTGTTATTTGTCTACCTATTTGTCTAACTATCTTGCTATCTATCTATCTTCTATCTATTTATCTATCTATATTACTATTTATCTATCTACCTATCTTTCAATCTTTCTATTTATCTATCTATCTAAATATCTAACTAACTAACAAACTAACTATCTGTCTATATATCTGTTGTCTTAATTTTGCTATCTATTTGTCTATCTATTTCTTTATCTATTTATCTATCTATCAATTAATTAATCTATCTATCTATCTATCAATCTATCTATCAATATATCTTTCAATCTTTCAATCTTTCAATCATTATGTCCACTACAAAAAATTATCAATTTATATAGTGAAATTTAGCTAGGGAATAATTCCTAGCTAAATAGTGAGTAATTAGCCAGGGAATAACAAAGAATTTTTGATATAATATTGAAATAAAATTTTTGAAGCATTAAAGATGATTAGCGATGGAAATTGCTGATTCAAAATTTTTCGTCAATTTTATCGACGGATCTTCCCTATCTAATCTAGCGATGGATTTAGCGTCAGAATTCACCTAGCTAATTAGAACGAGAGATTATCCGCAACAATTTTTTTTTCTAAATTTCCTTGCATTGAAAAGCATGAAATAAAACAATATTATTAGCTACAGAATTATCGTTGGATTTCCCAGGCTAATTAGATCGTGACATAATCCATCACTACTTTTCATGATTCCCCCACAATAAAATGCGGGAAATTTAGTGATGAAATTAGGGACAAATTCTCTCTAGCTAATTAGATCGAGACATTATCATTATATGAATGTTTTTTTCTCTTTTATATTTTTTTTGCAAGTGATTATACCTTAAATGATAATTTTACAAAATATATGCATTTAGCTAGAGATTTTTCCCTAGCTTTTGTGTTGGGAATAATTTCCATCGCTAATCTTTAATTATTTTATTTTTTTTATATTATTTATTTTAATTTTTTATGAAATTTTCTATATTAAATGTATGCCATGACCTATGGATGAGCATTTCTTGAAAGACACGTTAACCTCATATAATTATTAAAATAGGATATTATAAAAAAATAATTCAAATTATATAAATACAAATAAAAAATTATATTAATAATGATTAAATAAAATATTTTAAAAAGTATACAATTTATTTTTATAAAATATTTAATTATGATAATTAAATATATTAATTAAAAAAACATTAAATAATTAATTATATATTTATAATCTTTTTGTAAGATATTTTAATTAATAAATGAACATATAAAAAAAGTACTACTATTGAAAAGGTAAAATATATAATTATATGATTAAATTAAAAAAATTATAAAAATATTTGAATTAATGAATAAACAAATAAATATTTATATTATTTAAAATAAAAAAAATATTTTAATGATTATATTAATAATTTAAAAAATATTTACAAAAAGATTTACAAATTTAGGAAAAAAAATTCAATTTTTTTTTAAATCTAAAAGAAAGTAAATTGATATTTAAAGATAAATACATAGATGTTTTAATTACATCAAAAAAATTTTGATGATTTAAAAAATAAATATCTCATCATGGTCATTAAAAGAAAACTTCATGTGTTTTATTATGGTTTGAAAAAAAATTATTTAAAATATTACAAATTAAATTTTTTTGTCCTTAAAATACTTAAATTATTTTTTCGCCAATAAACACTTTTAAAAAGTACTACCAAACTGACCCTAGGTTGATTTTAATTCATGTTTTTTTGTCCCTACTCAAATTTATAATAATTAAACAATTGAGTAAGATCTTTACTATTAACTTATAATATTCTACTTTTTATTAAAATAATAAATATAACATTTTTTATTGATCTTCTAAGCTTTAAATAATTTTTAAAATTATATAAATTATAAATTATATCAAATAATATGAAATTTTATCCATTAATAATTATTTCATATTATATCATAAAAAATAAATTGAATGTTAAAATTTTATAACCATTATATATTATATTCATTGTTCGTTGAAATATATATATCAAATATATATATCAAATACTTTATTATTATATATTATTATTTAATTTATTTATGAAAGAATATCATTTATGGTTAAAAAAATTCTATTTCATTTTTTTTTTATTTAAATTATTTAATTTTTATAATTTTAGTTTACTTGTATATTTTTCTCTCTTTTTTTTTAATTAAAAAAAGTGACAAATTCAATCACTTAATTCAATAAAAAAAATGCTAATGAATATTCAATCACAAACATTTTTTCTATCTTTTGAAAAGAAAGAGAGGAGAAGCGAAATTGGACTATGTGAGCAACCAACAAATTCAGACTCTTCTTGTTTCCAAGTAATATTATCATTGATCTTCTCCTTCAAAATACTATATACATTTCTCTGTCTCTCTCAATTTTATTACCAATGGCAAAGTTTGGTTTATATAGAATATTTGGTTTTTATTTTTTTTTATTTTCCTCCAAGTTTCTTCTTCTTTCTTCTATTTTCACATCACTTATATGATGTTAACTCTTCGCTATTAATGAAACATCAAATGGTTAGTGTAAACTTTGTTCTTTAATTGTTTAAAAAATTAGGATTTTATAGATTTAAAATATAAAATGTACATTTCGTTTTCTACTTTTGTAACTTAAAAAAATTTATGCTTAATGTTTTTTACTTCTGTAACTAATAAAAAAATTATATTTAATGTTTTATGCTTCTGTGTTAATAAAAAAAATATGCTTAATGTTTTCTGCTTCAATAACTTAAGAAAAAACAAAATCAATTTTATGGGTTCTATTTTGTCTCCAAAAATATAATAAACATATAACATTATTTATAAACTTTTATATATTTATATAATCATATGACATTATATATAAATGTCTATACTTTAATATATATAAACATATAACATTATATATAAACATTGATATGTTTATATTAACATATATTGTCATATATAAATATTTATACATATGTATAAATATTTATAAATATTTTACACCATTTACATAAAACTATCCATTTGTATATTTTTTTATATAACATTTAAATAACATATAAAATATTTATACTTTTTTGTAAACATTTATATAACATATAAATTTTTATATAAATATAAAATATTTATAATGTTTATGTAAATGTGATATATATACTGTATAATATTTATAAAAGTGTTACAAATATATAATTATATATATGTAACATTTATAAAATTATTTTAAACACAACATTATATCTAAACACTTGTATATTTATAAAAGTGTGAAGTTTTTTTTAATGATTATTCTTTTTAATGTTTAATTGATTTCAAATCACTAGAAAGTGTGCTAGCTTTTAAAGTTGTTTATATATTTATTGTTTAATACTTACTCTTCATCGCTTATCTTATATGTAGGAGCGTTTGATTTGTGGTAACACTTTCTACCCTTAATCAGCAAAATAAAACTATATCATTTTTTAATGTCTAGTTATTTTACTTCTTCGAACCCTATCTTTCATCATGAGTTTGTGTACCATGGTCATGGTGAGTTACATTTCATTGCTCATTATTTGCTTACACGAAAACATGATATGCATTCTTTGATCGTTGAATTAGAATGTCTCTGTCATTCTTGACATGTTAGGATGTTAATGAGAGATTTAGAAAAGAGCCGAACTATGAACCGACAAACATGAAAGAGGCTACTAGAGGGTACAAGAAAGATGAGAGGGTTGGCTTTGCACAAATTTTTACAGAGTATTGATCTTTATGTCTACCCTCGAAGCCATACCATAATCACCATACTTGCTAAGCATAGATTTTTTAAGGGCGTGACTGTAAATGATAATCACCCCAAATTGTTAAAGCATATGAGAGCTAGATTGCCTCTTTAAGTGACAAACCTCACAACTCTCTTGATGCTTCTCAAAGAATAGGCAAAATAGCTGATTAATCCCTTCATGGTGCTAGTTGAAACACTGACATCAATTCCATGAATATCCACATGAGTCAACCTCGTTCTGATCATCAGCCTTTTTCTAAGATAGACTATCTTTGGCTCACCAACTCTCTCTCAATGATAGAACAATCCCAAATTTCTTCAATTTATGATTTATCCTCACTCCATGCATTTGCAAGACTATGGCAAGTGGAAACTACTTCAATAATTGGCAGGCAAACCATTGGAGCAGCTCCTCATGTTCATCTGGGTGCCTTACTTTCATTAGGTTATGCTGGTAGAAAAGAAATGGCTGCAAATGATTACGATGATCTTCCTGACTTTGATTTTGGAACTGCTTCTGATACTTCACTTTCTTCACGAGGAAAATGTTGAATGTTGCGACTTGATCCCAAGAAATATTCTGGTGGTGAATTTGATAATCTTGATTGTTCATTGACCAAGTCCTTGACACCATTCAAGTCAATGGAAACTCTTCAAAGTGTGCCATATTATTTTTGCTTTGAAGGTTTCCTCTAGTTGTACAACAAGAAAAAATTCATATAGCTAGGGACAATTTCCTAGCTAAATGAGCATTTTCCGTTGCTAAATAGGATATAGTGATGGATTACAGATGGATCAGTTTCCTATCTAAAGTGCTTCTTGCTATATTTTAGCGACAAAAGTGTCCCTAGCTAAAAAGTTAGTGATAGAAAAATTCCTTGCTAAAAAATAAAAATTTCATAGTTAAATTAGAAAGATAAATGAGACATTCCGTCACAAAAAAAAATAATGACGAATGATTCCTGAGCTAAAGTGCTGGTCTATAAATTTTAGCGATGGATATAGTCAATTGCAAATAAATTTAGCGACAGAATATCCGTCGCTAAATTTAATATTTTCCTAGCTAAATTAGCTATGGAAATTCCCTAGCTAATTTATCAAGGGATTTTTTCCTTGCTAATTTATCAAGGGAATTTTCCATAGCTATTTTAATTTCAAAAATAATTTCAGAATTTAAAAATTTTTAAAATTTGTTTATTAAATAATTTAATATTTTTATATAAAATTGAATAAAAATTGAAACACTAAATAATTTATAATAAACAAAAAATAAATCATTTAAAATCTTTATGTAAATTTAATATTTTACATTATTGAAACAAAAAAATAACAAACTTTTATTTGATATTATTCATCAATGTATCTATCGATAGTACATAAAGTATAATATATCCATTCAATGATGTTGCTTTCTCTCCCTCTGATCCTCTGATCATCATTTTTATACTGTGACAAAGTTGTCCAAGTCACGACACATTATGTCAAGTGAAAAATCCAATCACTAATAGAAGCTTTGTATGAGGAACAATGCGCTATCATATCTATAAGAAAATTCAACAACTCAATCAAATTAACAAAAAAAGTTATGTTTTGATACATATATAATTCTACAGTATATATGTAAATATATACGAGCTTATTACTCGTATATATATTACTGTAGAATATGTACACATAAAATGTAGTATTATGTGTACATATAAACTAAGTACAAATAAACTCAATATAAATGTATATAAAACACTATAGTATTAAATGTATGTATATACTGACTTTATTCGTACGTATATATCTCTTTTGGTGTTGTTGCTAATGCTCCTGCTACAGCTCCTGCCACTACTGTCATTGCCACTGTCACTGCTAATACAACTGATGATGTCGCCACTACAGCCTTTGCTGCTACTGCTGCCGCCACTGCCACTACTACCGCCACCGCCGCTATCATCGCCGCTGCTGCTATCGCTACCATCGCTGCTACCGCCGCCTCAGCCACCGCTTGTCATGGCTACCGCTGATGATAATAGCCTTTTACATACCTATAATAGGCTAAAACTCTACCCAAAATTTTTGGAGAAACACAAACATATTCACAGATATATAAAAATAGTTATTATAGACACGAACAAACAAAAATTACAGTTGAATTTCATTCATTTTCAACAAAAAATTTTAAAATATAATTTAATATTTTAAAATTAAATTTAATAAAAATAGAAACTATAATTGAAAATTTTAAATTAAAAAAAAATTCATTCAATAACTTATTCTAATAAAATATTTTAAATAACTAAAATAATAAAATAATAAAATAATATTACATCTTATTAATCAATGTATCTACCGACTGTGCATAAAGTATAATCTATCAATGCATTGATATTGCTTTCTCTCACACTGTTCGTCCGATCACCAACTTTCCACTGTGAAAATGCTGTCCGAGTCACGGTGCTTCATGTTTGTTGAAATATGTCTTTGTTTATACAAGCTTCGTATAGGAAACAATGTGGTACCATATCTATACGAAGTTTAAACTACCAAATCAAATCAAAATAAATAAATAAAACTATGTTATGATAAATATATATTGCTGCAGTAAATATGTACATATATTCTAGCATTTCACTCGTACATATATTACTACAGTATATGTTCATATAAACTACAGTATTATGTGTACATATATACTGAGTACATATATATACTCAGTATATATGTACATAAAATACTGTAGTATTATATGTACGTATATACTGACTATATACGTATGTATATACCATATTTGTTGCCGTTGCTACTGCTCTCGCTACCACTGCCACTCCTGTAGTTTCTACTGCTACCGCGTCTGCTGCTTATACTGCTGCCACTGCTTCTGTTGCCACTATCAATGCTGCCACTGTCGGTGCTGCCACTACTACTGCCACTACTGTTACCATAGCTATCGTTGCTGCCCCTGCCACCACCACTACTACCACTACAGCCACCGCTGCAGCTACTACAGCTGATGCTACTTTTGCCACTGCTGCCACTTCTGCCGATGATGCCGTAGCTACCGCTGCGGCCGCTGATGTCGCGTTAGTTGCTACTACTATTGCTGCCACTGCTGCTGCCATTGCCACTTTCGCTGCTGCCGCTGCCACTGCCGCTTCCTCTGCCACAACTTCCACTTCTACTACCACCACTGCCACCGTCGTTGCTGCCGAACATAGGCTTTTACATACCTATAATAGGCTAAAACTCTACCCAAAAATTTCAGAGACACAAAAACATATTCACAGATATATAAAAACAAATATTATAGGCATGAACGAACACAAATTAAAGTTGATTGTCATATCGCTTCAACAAAAATCCAAAAGATGTCCAACAATAATGTTTAGAGATAAAGAGAGTGCAAAAATAAAATATTTTTAGAATAATAAAGATAAGATAAGCTAGCCCTCTTTTTGATAAAGCAGAAATCAGTAAATATGGGACTCATGCATTGGAAGGACCATGGTAATGTCTGAATGCATTAAATCAAAATTTTTTCTTTTCTCTCACATAATGTGTCTTGCAAAGATTCATAATTTGATTTATCAGAAAAGCAAAGAACAAAACTAGAATAAAAAAAACTTGAAATCTGCAAAAAAATATCATAGTTATTTGTTAGAGACAAATATAAATAACAGTTCAGAAATAATTTTCATACTCAATCATCCTCATAATTTGTAGGGAATGCTTGCCTCTCCTGCAAGGATTCTGGATCTTTGAATTCTCTCTGATGCACCAATGCCACTAACTGTGACTCCATATAGGACATCTGCTACTGCATTGCTTTTTTTCTTTCTTTTTTTTCTTGCATTTCTTCCATCAAATTAGTTATCTGCTCATCCTTCTTTTTCATATTTGTCTCCATATCTATAATACATTCATTTTTTTCCAATTCTTATTGTTTGATTGCCTCATCCACATTGTTAAGACAGATGAATTAGAATCATGACTGCTACAACAAAATGACACTCCCCTAGAGCCAATTCCGTACACTTGCTGCTTCTTTCTACCATTACATGACCTTCATAATTCCACATCACATTTCTATTCTTTGTATTAACATTATCATCAAAATAATAAGAACAAAATGATGATGCTTCTTCTACCAAATATGCATTGTAATTTGAACCTTCAACTCTTGCATTTATCTAATATTTAATTTAAACTTACCAAGATACCTACAACCACAATGTTAGGTTTCAAATTGATTTAATTAAAATATTACTTAAAGTACGAAATAATAAAATACAAAAAATTATATGTATTTACCTCTCAAAAGGATACATCCTCCTGAATTGCATTGACCCTGCAATCCTTGCTTCATATGCCAAATGGACCAGAAAAAGCTCCATTGAGTGAAAAAAACTCAGTGGGAATGTCCGTTCAAGCTTTCAAATAATAAGTGGAATATCATTCTCCAGCCTCACCATGTCATCTATTTTGATTGTGGTTGCAGTTAGCTATTTGAAAAATAAACTTAGTTCTGTAAGGACCTTCCAAACACTTAAGATTATTCATATCCATTTTGATTGTGTGGAAGTAATTCATAAAATGCAATTGGTATTAATTGCTGCATAAATACATGACAGTCATGACTTTCCATTCCAAATAACTTAAGATTATTCATATCCATGCATCTACCCATATTTGAGACATCCAGCAAAAATTTCAAAATTTTAGCCCATTCACACAATATCTATCTTGGCTTCTTATCAAGTGGGTAGCAAGCTTTAAATAATTTTCCTATTTCCTCATTCAGTTTCAATCCAGGATGCTGACAGTAATCATTCAGCCCTTGTCTTGATTTTAATGTGTGTTTTGTCTTTCCGTCTACATTAAGGATAGTGTTGAAAACATTATCGAAAATATTTATTTCAATATGCAAAAAATCTAAACTATAATGAATTAAATTGGACTTCTAATAGGGCAAGTCCCAAAATATACTACATTTCTTCCAGCCAAATAACTTGCTTATTGGTCTATTACTTCCAGTAGCATCCTTTTCAGTTACCTTCTTCAAACCCAAACTATGAATCTCTGTAATAATTTCATCTCCTGAATTAACTGCTGGTGCAACTTTCATCATAGTTTTATTTTTTCGAAATGTAGTTCTATTTCTTCGAAATAGATGATTCGTAGGTAGAAACTTACGATGGTTATCAAACCATGCTTGTTTACAATTTAAGGGTAAATGCATCAGAATATATGATGCAATACGGGCATGTGAATCATCCTATAGTACTCCAATTAGACAACATTGAATATGCAGGAAAGTCACTTACCGTCCACATAAGGGCTACCCACATAATGAAATTTTTCTTCTTTGAGATATTATATGTATTCACGCCAACATCCCATAAATGATTTAACTTTGCAATAAAAGGCTATAAGAAAACATCTAGCATGTCACATTTCGACTTTTTTGCTACAAAATCTTGATGTATATAATTAAAATGCTTCCAAGCAGGTGAATCTGATGAATAATGCATAACCCCCTTCTTTAACCTCATGCTCAGAATGCCACCTCATATCATTTGTTGTAGTATTTGATGCATATAGTCTTTGTAATCGAGGAATTAATGGAAAATAATACATCTTCTTATAGACAACCTTCAATTTTTTTCGTGTTTCTACAACACGAGGTGTCTTCCTAAATCAAAGATGGTCACAAAACTTACAGCTAATTAAATCACTATCACCACCCCAATATAACATGCATCTATTTAAACAACAATTAATTTTTTCCACTGGTAGACCCATTCCTCGTAGTAACTTCTTAGTGTTGTAAAAGTTGTTAGTGATCAAATTATTATCCAGAACAATCTCATTCATCAGTTCTGTCACCTGATCAAATAATTTCTCATACATATGATTTTCTGACTTAATGCTCATTAGTCGAGCCACAAGTGACAATTGCGAATGTGTTTTACAACTAGGCTACAACTCTTTATCTACAGCTTTTAACATTTCATAAAATTCCTGAGCTTCTGGATTAGGTGGTTCATCCATTTAATCCATATTAAAGTCAGCACCAGCAGCTTCCATGATCATTCTATGGTATGTGTTTGATGATTCTTCACCACAAGCAAATGATTCATAACCCTCATTTTGGTCAATAATCAGAGCCATTTTACTTTTCTTATGATAAATCCAAAAAAAATAATTTGGCACAAAACCATATTTTACCAAATGATATCTTATAGTGTTTGCATCATGAAAAGGGATATTCTAATACTTTTGATGATTACATGGACACTTAATTTTTTCTCTATCCATTAATCTCAATTGACTACTTGCAAAATTGATGAATGTTTCAAGCCCAATCATAAAAATCTTCATTCAAAAATCTATTAATAACCCTTCTATACATCCACTGACGATCTAAGCTCATTTTTCCATGTTTTATTTACAAAAAATGCCTAATCATTATTACTTACAAATGAATATTTAAAATTTAAATATCGTGAATATCGAGGCAATGCGATTATAGAATCTACATTAATAAATAATGTAAATTTTAGTATGATAAAGATTAATAGATATCATAGTTATACTTGATAAAGGGTGCAAAGTATGCTAATGCACAAAAAATGAAAGCAAAAAAAAAGACATTTTAATGTATGAGGGAGGAGCAGGAGAGAGAGAGAAAGGCATAGAGAGTGCAGTGGTAGAATGAAAATTTATATAAAAGAAAATAAAATTTCTTCGATATAAACATATCAAATATTATATCTTTTGTCATACATAAGTTCATATTTGAGCCTGAGGCCAAATGGATGAAATTATGTAAGAGTACGGCCCTTATTTGTATTTTACCATATATGAGCCTAATCAAAGGACATTCTCATGCTATGTGCTTACATATTGTTGATATTATATCTTTATCCATTTTACTTCAAGTTGGTGCAACAAAATAGTATTATCCCATATATAATTATATATTAGGATACATATAGTAAATGTAGTTATAAATAGTTACATATAGTTAAACATATAATTATATATAGATATATCCATACAAGTAGTTACAAGTAAATATAAAAAAATGTTTGCAAAGTTATAAACAATTATATAGATTTACAAATATGTATACATATATGTATACATAATTAAAAATAAAGTTATATTTTATTATATAGAGGTATTAATAGTTATAAGAATATTTATATAATGTTATACACGTATAGTTAATCATTGTTTTATATGTTTTTATACATATAATTATAAATATTGTTACATTTAGTTATAGATATAGTTACACATATAGTTATACTTATATTTATGCATGTATGTATATATATTTGTTCATATAATTTCATATATTTATACATTTAGTTATATATAGGTATGGATATACTAAAATACATTTTTTATACTAATATATAAAAATATATATTGAATATATGTTGTTAATTATATATTTAAATATAGGTTATACATTAATAATATAAAATTATGTATAGCTATATATTATTATACATATAATATATATTATTATAAAAAATTATATATCGTTAAGCATTTAGTTATATATATATATATATATATATATTCATATGAGAAGTTATATTTAGTTATACATAAATATATACAAAGTTATAAACAAGTATATAGATTTACATATATGTATACATACATGTGGTTATATATATAGTTACACGTATAGTTAAACATATATCTATACATGTAGGTATATATATTTATTTATATAATTTTATATATTTATACCTATATATATGTATAGGTATAGATATAGTAAAATACATTTTTGAATACTAATATATACAAATGTATATTAAATATAAGTTGTAAATGATATATTTAAATATAGTTATGTATAAAGCTTTTATAGTAATACATATAATAAGATACAATTATTTATAGATATATGTTATTATACATATAGTATATATCACTTTATATATTTTTATATAGTTAAACATATAGGTATATATAGATATATTCATACAAATAATTATACATAAATATATAAAGTTATAAATAAATATATAGATTTACATATATGTATACATACTTACAAATATAGTTATATTTAATTATATAGTGTTAAATAGTTATACAATTATTTATATATATTTATACAAATATTTATATATAGTCATACAACTTCAATAAATATTTAAAATATGGTCAGCAATGATGTTTAGAGAGAGAGAGAGAGAAGAAATACTATATTTCTATAATTTTCTACATGAGCAGGAAATTACTTTCAATGGCTATTTACTTCTGCTTCGATAGTGAAGAGATGTTCTGCTAAAGAATCATAAATTTCTTTCATATATATGGATATCTATATATATATATTGAAAAAAAAATGAAGATTAATACATGAAAATTAAAAAAAAATATGATATAAAAAAATAATACTGAATAATAATAATATATAATTAAAACTCATGCCTTTACATAATGAATAAAAATGATTGATGAAACTTTACATATCAAGTCTTCCCATAAAAAATAAAACAACTAAATAAAATAAATAAAAACTCTTAATAATATAATATTATGAATAAAAATTATAAAATGACATTTTCATTTATTAAATAAAATAAAAATTCACTTATAAATACAAAAAAAAAACTATAAATACTCTTAATCTATATGAATCATCTCATCCCAGTTTCTCAAGATAAAAAAATATAAAAATAAAATATAATTCTCAATAGTTTTGAAATTTTTATTTTTATTTACAACTTATTAATGTTCTTTATAATTCATTTTACTGTATTTTTATGATATGTTACTTTTTTTTATTATAATTGTATTGATGTTATTGAAATTATAATAAATTATATTTATTTTATTAAGATATGAAATAATATTTAATAATATATGTTATGGACTAAAAATTAATTAGTAAATATGTTTATATCATATTAAACTATAAAAGAGTACTCACATAAAAGAGTACTCACATATATTCACTAGTACTATAAATTAATGTTTCATTAATGATACATACATTTCCATAATACTTCTCATATTTTCTTATATTCTTTATTATTAGTTATTACAAGATACATCTGCCACAAATTTTGTGAAACATGAAACTTAGATTCAAGCTTGTAGGTTACAACTAATAGTTATGGTACTCAACTAATATCTACAATGTTCAACTAATAATTACTCCTCATATTTATTAGTTTTTAAAATTGTTTAAAATAAACATATTGTAGCACATAAAAATTACCGTGTGTTAAAAGATGATGTTTTTAACACGGCAGGATAAAGGGTGTCCTAACGAATGTTGTCATATGGAGAATAATCTTGTATCGCATGAAATTCATCAATGTTACAGAGACACCCAAACTCTTCATAATCAACATTTGTTAATGGTATAAATAATAGTTAATATAAATTTGGTAGAAGTTGAATTGTTAGAGTAATAATAAACTACATTGTTATGGCTAAAATCATAAATCAACTTTAATAAAACATTTTTGGTAGAAAAAAATCTATTGTGTTGCATGACATTGTGGGGATTATAAACATTAAAAATTTCTAAATATTTTTAATAGTTTTATATCCTCTATCTAAATCAAAAATGTTATAGAATAAAATATTATTCTTTTTTTATCTACCTACCCTTCTCCCAAACTCAACCAAAAATTATTATTTGGCTCGTATATAAGCTATGAGGCTTCATGATTAGAATATGTAAAACTCACGTCCCAACATCTAAACAACATGATAAATGATATCACCATGGAAAACATATCCAACGTCAATGAGGATCGGACTCATATTTTTAGTCTTAGAGTATTTATCATCTTTTGCTGATCAGTCTACCATGTTGTTGGTTCGGATTTTTATTACCATGCTATTTGTTTTTTAAAAAATTATTCTTGATAGTAATTATGTACAAAAAAGTTTGGTTCATATATTTTATACTATCTTAGGTTGAGTGTCCATGACACATTGCTATATGTTGATCATATTATATTAGTATGAAATTATTATTTTAATATTACTAAACTTGATTCAACATGTCCACTCATCACTAACATAAGAGAGATCACAAGGAATCACACACTAAAAGACATCTTTTGAAGGAATATTGAAATTATTAGAAATATAAGTGTTTTATTTCAAGAAACATAAATATGAAGTTATTATGTTTTAAAATAATTTTGAGATAAATTTAATTTACAAAATGTTAGATACATGATAAATATAGATTTACACACACACACACACACACACACCATGATAATCTTTGTTAAAGATAAGTGCAACAATAAAAATATAAATGAATCATGTAGGAAAATTACAATAAAGTCTATGAAAAAATTAATAAGAATAATTATGTTTATATCATATGTTGACTTACAAGCTTATCACATGCTTACTTGCATAAATAGCACGTGTTAGCATGTATGATTTCCATGTCTTGGCTTACATGAGTGATAAGTATTGATTAATTGCTTACTATGTGTTCTCGTGCATTAATGCCAAGTTCTTGAAAGTGTGCTTGTTATGTGATGATGTATATACCTGCCAAGGATTGACTTGACATGTGAAAGCTATGTGTTGGCTTACTAAATATTGCATCAAAAATTTAAAAACTTGGAATCTTGCCTATAAATAAAAGTGATTTGGGGCTCCTAGCACACAACAACACATATCATGAGAATATTTCAGAGTGAATTGAGAAACTCTTGCTCAATTAGCTTCAATTACAAGTGTGAATATTAGTGAGTTTTCAAGAAGTTGGTAGAATAGTTCAAATTGATTCAATTGGTTATAATTAATTTAATTTAATTTGACATGATAAATTATTATTTTATTTATTTTATTTATTTTATTTATTTTATTTATGATATTTATTGTATTTATTTTATTTATTTTATTTATTTTATTTATTTTATTTATTTTATTCATTTTATTCATTTAATTCATTTTATTTACTTTATTTATTTTATTTATTTTATTTATTTTATTTATTTTATTTATTTTATTTATTTTATTTATTTTATTTATTTTATTTATTTTATTTAGTTTATTTATTTTATTTATTTTATTTATTTTATTTATTTTATTTATTTTATTTATTTTATTTATTTTATTTATTATATTATATTATATTTAATTTTATTTAAATTTTGAATTCAATCATTAGTCATTTTTGAATATTTTTTGTAGATATCAAGTCGGCATACCTAAGTATATATACTAGTCATGTATAAAATACACATGCATATTGATATATTCTATTTTTGTAGATATCAAGTCAGCATACCTAAGTATGTATGCTAGTTATGTATAAAATACACATGAATATTGATGTATACTATTTTTGTAGATATAAATATGGCAAACCTAAGTATATATACTATTTATATATTGAGAAGGAATGAGGAGGAATTTGGAAACAAAAATAGTATCCAAGCATTATATCATGGTGTGTATGGTGATTAAAGAAGAAATTCAAAAATGACAATGCATAATCGATGAATGCATCAGAATAAAAATAGAATCCAAGCATCATAATCTACACAATGACAATGCATTATATCACAAATGCATTAAGCATTTATTCGTATAAGTTTTTATACATTATCCAAGCATACTGTATGATGATTAAAGAAGAAATTCAGAAACAAAAAAAATAGAATAAAAATGCTTACTCTTTGATTAAAGAAGAAATTCGTATAAACCTCGAATGAATTTTTGTTTAATCAGCATCGAAAGATAATGGCGGAATGAGGAGGACTACGGCTCTGTTAGAGATGTGTCAAGACGAGAGAGAGAATGTATATTTTAGGATAATATTTATATTTTTAATTATTAAAACATTAAATAAGCAATATATATATATATAATAAAAAAATACTCATTAATTTTATTTACAATCAAAATTTTTTCATCAAAATTAATGTGCATGTAGCAAGGTACAAATTAAAAAAAATACCTAACAATTTTTTATTATAATATTAATAAAACAATAAATATATAAACAATAAAAAATATATATTTTTCATTTAAAAAATATCAAATAGGTACGAAATTAATAAACTTCATATAATAAAATATGAATGAAAAGATGATTTGTCTTCTAGCCACTCGCCTAAAAGTTATAAAATACTCTTAATGTTAAAAAATCTATAAAAATGTATATTTTATGATTATAAATTTTTAATAATGCATATTTTTTTTACAAAGATAATATGAAATAAAAAATTAATGTTTAAAGCTAATTATAAAAATAGTACTCATTTGTATAATTTTTATAAATTTTAGTAGGATTAAACATCTATATATTTATTTAAAATTATTATTTTATTTTCATTTAACTTTATTGAAAAAATTATATTTTTATTATATTTCAAGATTTTCAAGATTTCTATTATTTATTTTTTTAAAAGGTATCTATAAACATAAAATTTTTTTAATACTTATAATAATATTAATATTTACTAGTTTATTCGTCAATTTAGATATTTTTGAAAATATTTTCTATTTTATCATACATTGAATTAATTTACATTTAAATTAGTATAAATTTAAATGCATGTTAATTTAATTTTTAAATTATTGAAAAAATTATTATACTTAATGAATTAATTATTTAATGTTACTTTAATTTAAATTCTTTAATTTCTTAAATAAAAATTTTAGAAAAATTATTTGTATAATTT
Source organism: Sapria himalayana (assembly GCA_029783825.1). NCBI lineage: Eukaryota > Viridiplantae > Streptophyta > Magnoliopsida > Malpighiales > Rafflesiaceae > Sapria > Sapria himalayana. Next base: position 16,749 of record JAREIK010011709.1, read on the forward strand.
TTTAAAAAATTAATATATCATAAAAATAGTTATTTTAATCCTTATTAATATAATTCTTTTTTGTATTTTTATATATTTTAAATTAAGTATTTATAATATCAATTTTTTTTATTTTTCAAGGAGAATGTGTGTTTCAAGGATTGCTCATCTATAGACTAATAACATAAATTTAAAAAACAAAATTAAATAAAGTTTTAATACAAATAATAAATAAAAAAAAATTATATAATTAAATAATGGCTAGGGAAATACCGTCGCTAAATCTGTAGCTAAATTATGAATTTTTAATTATCTAGAGAAATTCAATCCCTAAATCCATCGCTAAATTAAGGAATTTATTTTCTACTGAAATTCGATCACTAAATCCATCACTAATTTATGGATTTTATTCGTTAGGGATATTTGCTCGCTAAATCAGTATCTACAATACAGATTTTATTACTTAGGGATAGTCCGTCTCTAAATCCATCATTAAATCATAGATTTTATTAACAAAGGAAAATTCGTCGCTAAATCGTGTATTATATTAGCAAGGGAAAATCTGTCACTAAATCTATCACCATATCTTGGATTTTATTAGCAAGGAAAAATCTGTCGATAAATCCACCGCTAAATCATAGATTTTATTAGCAAGAGAAAATGCATCGCTAAATCATGGATTTATTAGGAAGAGAAAATCCATCGCTAAATCCATCTCTAAATCATGGATTTTATTAGCGATGGAAAATCCATCGCTAAATCTGTAGCTAAATTATGAATTTTATTAGCAATAGAAAATCTGTCGCTAAATCCGTCACTAAATCATGGATTTTATTAGCAAGGAAAAATTCATCGCTAAATCCGTTGCTAAATCATGGATTTTATTAGCAAGGGAAAATTTGTCGCTAAATAATGAATTTTATTAGTAAGGGAAAATCTATCGCTAATTCCGTCGCTAAAAATTAGCTAGGGAAAATCTGTTGCTAAGTTCGTCACTAATTTCATGCTTTTATTAGTGAGGTAGATTCTGTCATAATATCGGTTGCTAAAATCCTCTCTTTTTTTTGAGCAGAATTTATGAAAATTTTCCGTCGCTAATCCGTCACTAAAATCCCCGCTTTTTTTGAGCGGAATTTTCAAAAAATTTTCTCTCGCTAATCTGTCGCTAATCCGTTGCTATTTTTTTTTTCAAAAAAAATTCATAAATCCCTTGCTATTCCCTAGCTAATCTCTCTTACAACTTAGCTAGTGATTGATCCCTAGCTAAAATTTCCTAGCTAAATTGATATTTTCTTATAGTGTTGTCTCTACTCAAGTGATTCCCACGCACAAAAAAGTTAGCAAATGCAAGGTTCATGCACTACTAAGTTTGAAAGAAAAACAAGTTCTCTTGAACAGAATGCCATAGAAGAAGCTCTTTGACAATGATGATGACATGCCCGATTGGTGCCCACTGGACAATAAACTTTTTAGTCCATCTACATTAAAGCCTACTAGGCCGCCATCAACTCACATTCCAACCTCACTTGTTGCAAGTATTTCGATTGTTCCTAGTGATTGTATGGCCCTTCCATCTTTTCTAGGCCATCAGCAATGGTATCCCGGACCGCTTTCTCACGCATTTCCTTTGCCTGTTAATTTTAGGGTGATGCATGATCCTGCTAAACCTAGTGAATATCCATTTAAGAACTAACATGCATTTGCAACCTTGGCTTGACTTATTTGATGCCAAGATTTAGGGTATCCTTTTAGTTGGAGGGCCATGATGGCATGACTCTAGATGGGTAACCTTGAAGTACATCATGTTTTTTGAATAGAAGTGTATACAAAAAAATTGCTGGATGACAGTCATCCTATTTTAGCCTATTATTATTTTCATTCAATGATAATAGTGTGAATAATGTGTATGGAATCTGTTAATTTATTTGTTGTTTCTTGTTGACAGGATATATGGCTTTAGATATTGCGGATAGCTATTTATTTCTTGTTGGAAGTGTACTTGCCCTCTCACGTATGTACATGTACACATGGGATTTGTATTCTGAACTAGGATAACAGTGTTTGAAAGTATTTTGAGGTTAAAAAGCATTGATCCAAAAAAAAACATACAACATTATGTTTAACTATATGTGTATAACTAACTATATATAATTATTTGTACAACTATATAAAACTCTATAATTAAATATAACTATATTTGTAACTATGTTTACATATACGTATACATATATGTAAATCTATATATTTGTTTATAACTTCGTATACATTTATGTATGACTACTTATAACAACTTGGTAAGAATATATCTACATATAACTATATGTTTAACTATATATAACTATTTATAACTATATATACTATATGTATAATAACATATAACTATAAATAATTGTATCTACTATATGTATAAGTACAACAACTTTGTACATAATTATATTTAAATATATAATTTACAACATATATTTAATATACATTTTTATATATTAGTATATAAAAATGTATTTACTATATCTATGCCTATACATAACTATATTTATAAATATATAAAATAATATGAAAAAATATATATACCTACATGTATAAATATAAGTATAACTATATGTGTAACTAAATGTATAACCACATGTAAAAATATTTATAATTACATGTATAACAAAATATAACATTATGTTTAACTATATGTGTATAACTATAAATATTTGTATAACTATATAAAACTTTATATAATTAAATATAACTATATTTGTAAATATGTATACATATATATAAATCTATATATTTGTTTATAAATTTGTATACATTAATGTATAACTACTTATAACTATTTGTATGAATATATCTATATATAACTATTTGTTTAACTATATATAACTATTTATAACTATATATACTATATGTATAACAACATATAACTATATATACTATATGTATAACAACATATAACTATAAATAATTGTATCTTACTATATGTATAACTATAAAAACTTTATATATAACTATATTTAAATATATAATTTACCACATATATTTAATATACATGTTTATATATTAGTATATACAAATGTATGTTACTATATCTATACCAATATAGAACTATATTTATAAATATATAAAATTATATTTAAAAATGTATATTCTTGCTTGTATAAATATAAGTATAACTCTATGTGTAACTATATGTATAATCACGTGAAACTATATTTATAATTACATATATAACAACATACAATATTGTGTTTAACTATATGTGTATAACTATATATGTATAACCACTTAAATAGTTATATGCATTAAAGGCTAAAATTATAGTGTAGATAAGATTTATTATTATGGTCAACTTATAGAAGTTATTGAGTTGGAGTATCTTGGACTCCAAAATAATAAGATTGTTATATTAAAGTATGAGTGGTTTTATCATACACGAAATGTGGGTGCAAAGATTCATTCGGATTATAAGCTAGTGTATGTAACCATAAACACAGATTTAATCGATATGAGCCATTTATTATGGTAGTTCAAGCCACTAAAGTATATTTATTGTACATATTTGAGTTTATCGCATGATAAGAGTGATTGGTGGATGATTTGCAAAATTAAAGCTTGATCAAATTTGAAGTACCAACATCTCAACAAAAAAGTGCAAACTTAGCTATTGTATCGGCATTCCAAGAAGATGACATATATAATATTGAGTCTGTGCATGTAGATGAAGATCTAGAAAACTTATGTGACTAAAATGGTGGCCCAATAGAAATTGAAGATGCTCAATTTCTATCTTAAAATGAGTTGTAACTTCCATCAGAATCATACAAAATGTCAGAAGATTCATTAGAGGATGATAGTGATGCCGATAATTAAACTATTATAATTATATTATAATATTAAACTATCAAAGACTTTCTATATTTTATTGAAATCTATTGATGTGTTTTATTCTAAAATGCATGGTTGTTCATCATATCTTTATTATTTTCTTCTACGTTTTTATTTTTGTACAACAAATGGCACCTAAAGGACATGGTTGTGGTAGAGGTGGACGTGGATGTAGTAATGAACCAAATTCATCTAGTATTTTACACCATGTAGCAAATTTAGTACCATCTCATACCCACCATATCCAGACTTCAACATCACAATCACCATCTCCATTTCCATCACCATCATTGACACCTTTACTATCAGCTTTATCAGATATAAGCCCACCACCAATTTTCCTTCATGCACATACTTTTTGTACATTTCCATCTTCTACATCACATTTTACACCAATAGTTCCCCCATTTATAAAACCATCGACATCATCAAATATTGTGTCTTCCTCTACATTCAGTGCTAAGTTAGTAGTTGAGATTGTGGATTGGAGGTGTAAAAAATATATACATATTACTTGAATAAAAAATTATGATGTTTCTGTTAGTACTAATTTTAATGACTTTCAAGTAAAAATAATGAAACAAAATCATTGAAAATTAATTATCTAATTAGTTAACTATTATGTTAGTTATTATTCAAGCATTAAATAATTATGCCCTTGTTATTAATATAAATTCTTTGTGATTTTTCTATATATAGAATTTGTGCACATGGCTACTCAAATTTAATGGAAAGATAAAGTCATTGTGGGAGAGCAAAGATGCTGAATGGTATTCTGATTTTGTCCATAAATTGAAGAATATAAAGAAAGCCTGGATTTTATATCCAAGGATGATTTGCCCATGTGGTTTAAGAATTGGAGGAGCCAGATGTGAAGAAAAAATCAGAGATTTCCAGCAAATATCGATGAACTGAGGTAGCCAGACTAGGTACAGAAATGTTTCACCACACAGGAGGGTCAAGTCAAGCATTGAGCATGCTCGAGATTTGGTAAAATTTTAGAATTTTAAACATTTATATATATAGTGGTTTTCCTAATAGTCTAAATAAATAAAATCTGTGTGTGGTTTTATTAATATTGTTAAAATTTTTTATAATTTGTTATTTTATGACTTAATAAATACATACTCTAGGGTGAAAATTTTGGTCGATATCTCAATTTTTATGAGATTTTTAGAAAGATACATGTGAAGAAATCAGATGGTCAGTTTGTTGACAACATGTCTCCGATGATTACTATAAAAATCTATTATATTAATAAAATTTTTATAGTACTAAAGTAAATTTTGAAAGTTGTTTGGAATGCAAAATATTAAATTTATTTTATGTATATCTATAATATTATTATTTTTTCTATTTTATCATAGGAACTAATTGAAGAATGTGTGACAGCCACTTCTCAACAAGTTGAGGGTTCTACCAATTTTCAGCCAATTGACTATGATCCTATCTATTTGGAGATCATAGGAGGTCATAAAAAGCAGTGGAGTGTATGGCATCACCACGAAGGGAGTGGCTTTTATTGTAGCAGTCATGCTTCTAATTTATCTATCACAACTATGGTGGATTAGGTGGTTAAATAATGAGTAATGGAAACAAATGGATGTTTTGAAGTTATGGAGACAGAAATGAAAGAGAATGATGAGCAGATATCTCATTTGAAGGAAGACATGCAAGAAATGAAATAAGAGAATGATAAGAAAATTACTCATTTGAATGAAGAAATGTAGGAAATGAAAGAAGAGAAGGATAAGCAGATTTCTCATTTGAATGAAGAAAAACAAGAAATTAAAGAATGAATGATGAGATGAAAGAAACTAAAAATGTAATGTAATAGTAGATATCTTATATGTGGTCACAGTTAGTAGCATTGACGCGATAAATAGCATTTCGAGATTCAACTGCAAAACCTCGTAAGAGAGGCTAACACACATTCAATCATTAATTATGAGGATGATTTCGTATTAGAATTATTTTTGAACTATTTTTGATTTTTGTCTATGTGTAACAAAACAAGATGATATATTTTTTGAGGTATCAATTTTTTTTATTCTAGTTTTGTTCTTTGCTTTTCCAATTAACATAATAATGAATCTTTGCTATACATTTGATGTGAGATGCATGAAAAAATTTTGATTCAAAGCCTTCAGACATTTTCATGGTCCTTCCTATGCATGGGTTCCATCTTTGGTATCTCTACTGGATCAAAAGTTGGCCAAGCTTCAATTATCTTCATTGTTCCTGAAGCATTTTATTTTTTCACACACACTCTCTCTCTAAACATCATTTCTGGACATCTTTTAGATATTTTTTGAAGTTGAATGACTATAAACTTAGATTTTTGTTTGTTCATGTATATATTTACTATTTTTATATATCTATGAATATGTTTAAGTGTACTCGGATATTTTGGGTAGAGTTTTAGCCTATTATAGGTATGTAAAAGGCTTGGCTGGTCCTCTTGGTGCTAGGAACAGTATGTTAGCTTCTGAAGTTGTGAGTCGAACAAAAATTTTAGTCCCACGCAGACGCAAGTTTGTTCTTGACACTCTTATTTCGTGTAGTTCTATGTTGTCACTGTTCAGATTTGTGACTACTTATTATTGGTCATTTTGTGAATTAAACTATTTAAATGTTAATAGCCATTACGATTTCTAATGAAATCCAATTATAAGTGTTCATTTTGCTTGTTCTCCTTTTCTTGCATGTTCGTAGTTTCATGGATGAAGATGGGCTGAACATGAGGAACTATGGCTATTAAGAGCTATTTTTCCAGGGGCATCTTGGTCTATAACTGATCCATAGCATGAGAGACCAAGACACGAAGCCTTTCTTACCAGGAAGTGATCTTAACGACTTAATGGTTAATGCCAAAATTTCATTCAATCCCCACAAATGCATTGTCTCCAACACTTCTCTTGCATTGTAATCCATGAGAGATAGCTGGATAAACTAAAAACATTATCTTTTGAAAATTTGTGCCTTCTTTATGAATTATAAATGGGATAATACTAATTTGTTGCAATTTTGTGTCATCTGAGGCTATGTGATTATATTTATGTGCATATATATGTATGTATATACTATTGTATATATGTACATATATACTCAGTATCATATATACTACAGTACATATGTACATATATACTCAGTATCATATATACTATAGTATATATGTACATATATTCTTAGTATCATATGTACTTAGTATATATGTAGATATACTGAGTATATATGTACATAAAATAGTGCATAATATAATACATATAGACTCCACTAATATACTTACATATATACTATAGTATATATGTACGTATATACTAAATTTGATGCCATAATCTCTAAGAAATTTGACTAGTTTTTTAATCCTATCCAAATTTGATGCTTGCATGATGATGCCACAAGAGAAAACTAGCAAAGTAGATTAAAAAGTTAATGATGAAGGACTGATTGACCTAGAAAGAATTGATTCCTTCTCTTTGTTTCTTGAAAGTAGAGTTGTTTCCTTTTGCTTGTACAAGGATTTTGAAAGAATTCTAGAAAATACTTATGGCATGTGTATTTTGTGAGTTCTACTTTTCTTTTCTTTTTAGATACTATGCTTAAGATTCTCATCACTACTAAATAACTCCTTTTTTCCCCTTGCAATTGTGTAGGATTTCAAAGCCTTAACTCCAAATATTCTTGCAAGAATGATCGAAACTGTGGAAGGTAGTGGTCTAGTTATTTTATTTTTTCGAACCCTACCATCACTCATGAGTTTGTGTACCATGGTCATGTAAGGTTACATTTCATTGCTCATTATTTACTTAAACGAAAACATAATATGCATCCCTTGATCATTGAATTAGAATGTCTATGTTGTTCCGGACATGTTAGGATGTTAATGAGAGATTTAGAAAAGAGTTGCACTCTGAAATTGTTTCTCGGTTCAATGAGAGGTTCCTCTTATATGTCAGATAAGAGAAATGCTAGTATATCTCTTATACATACATACTGAGTATATATGTTCATATATACTATATACTATAGTATATACATGTCTATATACTGTAGTATGTACGTACATATATACTATAGTATATAGGTACTTATATACTATAGTATATACATACGTATATAATGTTGTATATACGTACGTATATACTATAGTATAATGTACATACATAATCAGTATATCTACATATATATTATAGTACATGTACATATAATACTACAGAATTATATGTACATATATACTATCGTAATATATGTAACTAGTGAAATGCTGGTATATATGTACATATACACTGTAGTATAAATATACATATATACTATAGTATTATATATTTATCAAAATAAAACTTTTTTATTTATTAATTTTGAATTGATTGACTGGTTTAACTTTCGTACATATATGATACTATAATGCTCCCTATACGAAGCTTGTAGAAGTGAAGGGATTTTTCAAAAGACATGACGCCCCATGACTAGGATAACTTTGTCGCAGTAGAAAGATGGTGATCAAAGGAGATGTGGGAGAAAAAGGATAGATTATACTTTATGCAATGTCACTAGATACATTGATGAAAAAGATGTAATAAAATTTTATTACGTTTTTGATTTAAATATGCAAAACAAGGGTTTCATAGAATGTATTTATTCAAAATTATTATGCAAAAAATATTGTTATCATCATGTGTTGCACATGAGCATGGTAGAGTGCTCCATTTTTTTATGTTCAAGTTTCTTATTGTTTTGTTGATGGTTATCATTACTGGCGATCTACCTCTATTTCATCTGTTAGTTCTTTTGTTAGCTTGTCATCTCCATCATGGTGGGGCAAAGCAACACACTTATAGACCTTGGGACCGAAAGAGAGTTCTAGTTACGGGGAGGCAAGATGCAAACTTTGATGTACCAATCCTGGCTCGTGGCTTGTCTTCCAGGTTTTCCTCTAAGAATTTTTAGAGATATTTTCCTAAATTTAAATAATCTTTGCTTTTCTTATTTATATTAATAGTGAAGTTTTGTGCCATCTTTGTGAAGTATAAATGGGGTAATACTAATTTGTTGTAGTTTTGTGTCATCTGAGGCTATGTGATTATATATATATATACACATATAATATTGTATTATATACTTACATGTATACTATAGTACATATGTAATTTATATTGAGTATATATATGTATGTATATACTAAGTATATATCTATGTATATACCAAGTACATATGTATGTATTTACTGAATATATATGTATGTATATACTGAATATATATGTACGTATAATACTATAGTATATATGTACATATATACTCAATATATCTACATATATACTATAGTATATAAGTACATATAATTCTACAATATTATATGTGCATATATACTGAGTATATATATGTGCATATATACTGAGTATATATGTACATATAATACTTCAGTATATATGCACATATATACTCAGTTTAAATGTAGATATAATACTATAGTATATATGTAGATATACTATAGTAATTTTTCTAACTAGTGAAATGGTAGTATATACGTATATATACACTACAGTATAGATGTACATATATACTACAATATTATATATTTATCTAAACATAACTTTTTTTATTTATATATTTTGATTTGATTGACTAGTTTAAATTTCATACAGATATGGTATCGCAATGTTCCCCATATGAAGCTTGTAGAAGTGAAGAAATTTTTCACTAGACAAGATACACCACGACTAGGATAGCTTTATCGAAACAGAAAGATGATGACTAGAATAGCTGGGGGAGAGAAAGCAATGTCAATTTCACGGATAGATTAAACTTTATACACTATCGTTAGATACATTGATAAATAAGATATACTAAAATTTTGTTATATTTTTGTTTAACTATGTAAAATATTGTATTAAAATAATATATTAACTGATTTTAATTTTTGTTAATTATAAATTATCATTTGTAGTTTTTGTTTTTACTCAATTTAATATAAAAACATGAAATTATTTAATTAAATTTTCTAAAAAAAAAATAAAATAGTGAAAATAGTTTTTTGAATGAAAATATATAGGGAAATTTTCCTTGGTAATTTAGCTAGGAATTTTTCTTTTGCTAATTTAGTTAGGAAATTTTCTAAAGCTTCAAATTAAGGTAAAAATTAGATAGGGAAATTATTAATTTAGCTAGGGTATATTCCATCGCTAAAATTTTTTAGCTATGGACCCTTTCCCTCATTATTTTTTAGCAACGAGCACTTTAGCTTGGGAAAGGTTCCATCATTATTCCATCATTATATCTACTTTATCGATAAAAATAACCCATTGTGCTAGAAAAAATTCCCAAGCTATTTGGTATTTTTATTGTAGTGGTCTATCAATCTTTCAATTAATCTCTCTATCAAACTATCTTTCAATTTGTCTATTAAACTACCTATCTATATGTCTATTTGTCTTTTTGTTGCCTGTCTATCTATCTTTCAATTTGTTTGTTTGACTTTCTAACTATCTATCTACATGTCTATATATCTGTATGTTAGTCTATCTATCTGTCTACCTACTTGACTGACTTATTACATGGCTGACTGCCTATCTATCTATCTATCTGTGTGTGTGTATCTGTTTAACTATCTTTCAATCTATCAATAAATCAATCTATCTATATCTCTAACAATCTGTCTATCAATTTGTCTATTAAACAATCTATCTAAATGTCTATTTTTCTTTTTTTGCCTATCTATCTATATTTCTATTTATTTGTTTGACTTTCTAACTATCAATCTACATGTATGTCTATCTATGTGTTTGTGTGTTTATCTATCTACCTGCCAAACTGTCTTCCTACCTGTCTACCTGCCTGTATATCTAGATAGACAAATAGATCATATATTTGTCTATTTATCTGTTTATCTATCTTTCTGTCTATCAATTAATCTATCTATATGTCTATCTATCTGTCTATCTACTTTTTATCTATTTATCAATTCTAAATATCTATCTATTTGTCTATCTTTCTATATATCTATCTGTCTGTCTGTCTGTTTATTAATCTATCTATATATCTATTTGTGACTCTATCTATCTATCTTTGTATCAATCAATCTATCTAACTATCTATTTGATTATCTTAATATTTATTTATTTATCTATTTATTTGTCTATTTATCTATCTATATAACTATCTATCTATCTACTTGTATATCTATATGTATATCTATCTATCTAATTTCTGTCGATCTATATATCTATATATCTATCTTTCTATCAACATATTAATCTATCTATCTATTTATCTATATATCTGTATATCGATATATTTACCTATCTATCTATCTATTCGTTTATCTATCTAGCTATCTATCTATCTATCTATTTAAAAATAATCTATCTATCTATATGTCTATCTATTTGTCTATTTATCTATCATCTATCTATATATCTAACTATCTATCTGTCTATAAATCTATCTATAAATCTGTCTAAAAATCCATCTATTAATCTTTATATCGATCTTTCTTTTAATATGTATATATATCTATCAATATGTCTATCAATCTATCTAACTATATGTATATCTATCTATCTATCTATATATCTATATCTCTATCTATCTATCTATCTTTCTTTCTTTCTGTCTATCTGTCTATATATCTGTCTATCTAACTATCTATCTATCTTTCTATCTATTTTTCTATCTATATATATATCTATCTTTCTATCTATCAATTTATCATCCTGTATATCAATATATCTATCAATTTATCAATCAATCATTCTATCAATATGTTTATCAATCTTAATATCATTTTATCTATCAATCTATCTATCTATGAATATATATATATATATATATATATATATATATCTATCTATCTATCTATATGTATATCTATCTGTCTATCTATCTCACTATTAATTTATCTATCTACGTGTTTATCAATATGTGTATCAAACTATTTATCTATCATTCTGTGTGTCTGTCTATATAAATGTTTATCTATCTTTCTATCTATTTATGTGTCTATTTGTCTATTTGTCTTTCTATTTGTCTAAATATCTTTCTATTTATCTGTCTATCTATATATCTATGTATCAATTTTTATGATCTCCATATCTACTTGTCTGTTTATCTATCTATTATCTATTTATCTATCTTTCTATTTATATGTCTATCTATCTGTCAATCTATCTGTGTATCTATCTTTCTATATAATTTTCAATCTATCTATTGATCTATGTTTTTCTCTATCTTTTTATCTATTTTTCTATCTTTCTATCAGTCAATCTACCTTTCAATCTATCTCTCTATCTCCCTATCTATATATGTGTGTATATATGTGTATATATTTCTATCTATCTTAATATCTATCTACATGTCTATATATCTTTCTATCAACTATCAATCTATATGTCTATATATCTATCTGTTTTTCTGTCTGTATGTCTGTCTATCTATCAGTATATCTATCTATCTATCTATCTATCTATATATCTATCTATATTCCTATCTATTTATCTATATATCTATCTATCTTTCTATCTATCTATTTGTCTATCTATCTGTCTATCTATTTTTCTTTATATCTAACTTTCTATCAATTTTTCTATCCATATATTTATATAACTATCTAAATGTCTATCTATCTGTCAATATATAGGTATATCTATATATCTATCGATTTTCAATCTATATAATAACATTTTTGTTCATGTTCGTGTAGATCTAACACTATGAAAATATTCATTTAGCTAGAAAATTTTTGCTAGGGGTCAATCCCAAGCTAAATTGCGAAGGATTAGTTAGGGAATAGAAAGGGATTTATGATTTTTCATTGAATTAAAAATTTTCAACGGATTAGCGAAGGAATATTTTTTGTAAATTCCGCTCAAGAAAAGTGGGGAATTTAGCAATGGATTAGCGATAGATTAGCGACAAAATATTTTCGTAAAATCTGCTCAAGAAAAGTGAGGAATTTAGCGAAAGATTAGCGATGGATTAGTGTTAAAATATTTTTGGTAAATTTCACTCAAAAAAGCAGGGAATTAAGCAATGGATTTAGCGACGAAATTTTCCTAGCTAATAAAATCCTGAATATAGCGATGGATTTAGTGATGAAATTTTTCTAGCTAATAAAATATGGAATTTAGCGATGGATTTAGTGATAGAACTTTTCTAGCTAATAAAATCTAGAATTTAGCGATGGATTTAGCAAAGAAATTTCCTAACTAATTACATCCGTAACATAGCGACAGATTTTAGCGATAGAATTCCCTAGCTAATTACATCTGGAACATAGCGACGGATTTTATCGATGAAATTTCCCTAGCTAATTACATCCTGAAATATAGTGATATATTTATCGACAGAATTTCCCTAGCTAATTACATACTGAATATACTGACAAATTTTAGTGACAGAATTTCCCTATCCAATTCCATCCGAAATATAGCGATAGATTTTAGTGATAGAACTTCCCTAGCTAATTAAATCTAGAATATACCGATAGATTTAGTGATGAAACTTTCCTATATAATTAAATCCGGAATATAGCGACAAATTTAGTGATGAAACTTTCCTAGCTAATTAAATCCCAAATATAGAGTTGGATTTAGTGATGGAATTTCTCTAGCCAATATTTAATTATTTATTTTTTTAATTTATTATTAGTTTTAATATTTATTTAATTTTGTTTATTAAATGTATGTTAATGGTCTATAGATGAGTGGCCCTTGAAAGAAATATTTTCCTCGTAAAATTATAAAAAAGGATATTATAAATAAATAATTTAAAAAAATATAAAAATACAAAAAATAATTATATTAATAAGGACTAAAATAACTATTTTTATGATGTATTAAATTTTTAAAAAAAGTATACAAAAAATTTTTCTAAAAAGTTTAATTAATAAACTTAATAATTTGTATTAAAGTAACATTAAATAATTAATTCAATAAGTTTAATACTTTTTATCGATATTTTAGAAATTAAATTAACATATATTAAAATTTTACTAATATAAATGTAAAATAATTCATTGTATGATAAATAAAAAATATTTTCAAAAATATTTGAATTGACGAATAAACTAGTAAATATTAATATTATTTTGAGTATAGGAAACTTTTAAAAAAATAATTAATGCAAATTTGAAAATCTTTAATTATAATAAAAATTTAAATCTTTTTATTAATTTAAAAGAAAATAAATTAATATTTAAAAATAAATACATAGATGTTTGCCCCTACTAAAATTTATAAGAATTAAACAATTGAGTAATATTTTTACTATTAGCTTTTAATATTTAGTCTTTATTAAAATAAAAATTATAACTTTTTTAATTATCTTCTCACTTTAGGTAATTTTTAAAATTTTAAAATTATAAATGATATCAAATAATATGAAATTTTATGCTTTTAAAATTATTTCATATTATCTTCATAAAAATTAATATGAATTCTTAAAAATTTTAACAATAAATATATATATTTATATTTATATTAACATAAAGGAGTGTTTTATAACACTTAGGAGTGTGGCTTGAAGACCAATCATCTTTTCATGTGTGTCTTGTTATATGAAGTTTGTAAATTTATAGCAATTTGATTTTTTTTCTAGTTATAAAGATAAACATCTATTTTTTGAAGTTGTTTATATATTTATTGTTTAATTAATTTTATAATAAAAAATTGTAAGGTGTTTGTTTTCATGTGTACCTTGCTACGCACACACGAGCTTTGTTGAAAATATTTTGATAATAAATAAAAAAATGAGTCTTTGTGTATTATAATTATTTATTATTTATTTAGCTATCTATACATATATGTAAATCTGTATATATGTAATAAATATAGATGTATAAAAATATATAACTATATGTAAATCCTAAAATTAATTGAAAAATGAATCTTTATGTATAAAAAAATTAATTGAACAAAATGAGTCTTTATGTAAATATATGTAAATCTTTGAAAATATATCAAAAAGAGATTATCATCAATTCAAACTAACATATATGTATAAATAAATGAATTAAAAAATGAGTCTTTATATAAATATAATTATTTATTGTTTATTTAGTTATATATAATTGATTTTTTATACATATATGTATAAAAAAATGAAGTTTACAAATATATGGATTTCAACTCTAACATACGCTTAAAAAGCATCTCCAAGAGGCTCGGTGTTCGCTTCTGTAGTTAATCTCACCTTATCTATAGACCCGCACCAGTCTCCAACTCCAACGGGCTTCGATTCTTGAGGTGGCCTCTGGAAGACAACTTCTTTCTCTGCAATGTGCATTGTAGTGATACCGATCAGAAAGAGATTTATCAGAATGCAGTCGTCTTTTACCGGTAAGTCATTCCATTAATTTGATTCTGATCATGTAATGCAATTCACACAGAACTCATGTGATTGCTCAGCTAATCATACGCAACACAAAACTATGCGCACTAATCTTTCCATGCTAGTGCTTGTGATTCTATCTCCATCTTTTCCATGCTATTAAAATAAAAGTATGCCCTATTACTTTGTTTCTGGATGGTTTTTATTTTTTTGATATATATTGTGCTTATATATACACATACCGTATGCATATAGATCTATTGTATATATATGTATATATAAATTATATATATAAATAAATATGCTCGCAAACACAATCTATATAGATATACACATGCACACAATATATATATATATATATATATATAAGTAAGTATGTATGTATATTGTATATATCATATATATATGATTATTTTATATGTATAAACATAAAAATAAGAAAATAAAAATTAAATATATTTTTGATTTTTATAAATAATGCAAGTTGGATTCCTATTTAATCTAATCCATAGTGTATATATATATACTTATACTTACCAAATATATATTGTATATAAACAATATATAGACAGAACATATACATACATATATACATACATACATATATATATATATATATATATATATATATATATATATATATATATATATATATATATATATATAAAATTAAAAATAAGAAATATAAATTATAAAATATTTTTGATTTTTGTAAAAAGCAAGTTGGATTCTTATCTGATCTAACGCATTGCCCATAGTCTTTCTTTTATATATTTTTTTAAAAGAGGGCTGCCAATTTTTTTTTCATACCATACATACATATTATGACATATGATAGAATTAGGTTGATTATTTTCAATACACCAAGATATTATTATTTTTTCAATTTGTTGTACGAAATATCAATTTTTTTTTAATTTAAAAAACAAATATAATTTCTATTGGGATACATAAACATAAATTTTTTTATATTAGTTGTGACACAATATTGTTAGTACGAGTATCTTACCTTCTTCGACCCTAGACCTTCAAAATATATAAATGACCCAAAAGATAAGTTGAGCTAGGTTTGAGTGGGACAAAAAAAAATTGTTAAACTTAGTACCACTAAACATTAATTATTCATTTCCCAAACCAAGTATAATCTTCCCATTTATTATTACCCAAATGATTTGTTAACATTTTCACTTCATATATATATTAACAAATATTCTCTTTGTATAACACAACTCATACAAAATGTATATGCACTTTATTTCATATTTACACATAATTACTCCTTAAATCTATAAGAATCACACATACACACACATATGCATGCATGTAAGTAAGCATATATATATATATATATATATATTTCTTTCCATCAAAACATCTACCTAAGTAAATTGAGTTTTATTTTCAAGTTTCAAAACTTTCATAAGAAACACATGTGCACACGCACACACACGCACAACACACACAAGCACACATACCACACCGCACACATACACACATACACACACGCACACATACACACATACACCACAATGTAATGTGATGGATTGTTTTCTTGTCTTTGTAGTAAAAAAGATGACATAAAAGAACATAATATTTTAATAGCACTTTTTCAATTTTTTGTTGAGGAAGAATTGAGGGATAAGTTTTAGAAGAACAAGAAAAAATAATAAAAAGCAAAAAAAACTTTTACAATGTAACAAAGATAACTAATATTATTTAAGTTATGGAACACATTATATAATTGCGACATTATAACATATATTGATAAAGCAAATCAATTAAAGTTATACACATGTTATAAATCACCGTGCTAAGTGCTAAGTGCTAACAACGTCTGATTTGTCATCTGTGGGAACCAGCAGGCAGTGAATCAAAGAAGTCCACCAGGACAAAAAAATTCCAATCCAATGGGCTGAAACATGTGATGATGATTATCACAATGACATCTTCTTCTTTTTGGAAAATATATCATATAGAGTGATTAAATGTATTTTAAACTTCATTCTCTCTCTCTCTCTCTCTAATATCTCTCTTCTACTTCCAAAATTATTGAATCTAAAAAAAATTATGATTTTATCTCCTAACTAGAAAGTAATCATGATTTAACTTTTATTATTTAGAATAACAATGAATAAACTAATGCAAAAATATCAAAATTTAACAATTTTAAAATCACAAGTTTATTAAAATTCAAAATAAAAAAAATTAGATTTTTAAAATTGTAAAATCTTCTATCTTTGTGCATAATTGCCGTTCAACACAATAGGGCATGGCAATCTACATTCCTATGCTCATCGTGCCTTACTGGGCTGGTGGACAATGCCACCATGCTATGTTGTAAAAAATGAGTAATGCCAGCATGTGATGACCTATTTAACACCTCTAGTATAAATTGAATGCAGATTATTCTGGAATAAACCCAAGTTAGCTTGGAAAGAATGTGAGCTAGCCTGGAACAAATCTAGGCTAGCATGGAATGAATTCGAGTTAGCCTAAAATGAACCTGTGCTAGCCTAGAATGAACTCGTGCTATCCTAGAATGACGTCGAGCTGGCCTAGAATGAATCCAAGCTACCTTGGAATGAATCTGAGCTAAGGTTTGAAGCGGGCCATGTGTGTAGACATGGCCTTTTTTCTTAGCACAGGCATGCCATACACAGGTTAAAATCCCATTCCATCCTAGGCATAGCGGCCAGATAGGCACGACAAAGTGCATGGTCGTGCTCACCATGCCGAATGACAGAGAGGAAAACCAGAAAAAAAATAATCATATGCTCGAATGTTTTTTAAAAAATACACCAGCCCATGATAGGGCAGTCAAATTAAAAAAAAATAATAAGATTTCACATAAAGATTTACCATGCGTTGGCACCGACACGAAGCATGACTCATGTCGGCCTAGCAAGTCACAAACCGTGCCTTGGGGAGGCTCGGCCCGATGCACGGTTCTGGACCGTGCCATGGTGGGCCAGGCACTGCTGATCTGGGTCATGCCCGAGTCGCCCGACTCATTTGACACCCTTATTCAAAGCTAGGCTAGAATGAACTTGGTCTAGTCTAGAATGAACCTGAGCCAACTTAAGATGAATCAAGCTAGCCTATAATGAATTTCTACTAGTCTAGAATGAATTCAGTAGTCATGCTAGCCTAAAATGAATACATGCTAGATTGGAATGAATTTAGGTTAGCTGCATGCATTGTGTGCAAGCATGTCAAGGTTTGGCCTCACATGATTCTGGCAGCCGACAAGCCATACCAGGTTGCCATTTTCAGACCATGTAATGCTTGGCATAACACAATGGCAAGACTAAGCCTAAAAAATATGACATCCCACTTGGCATGGCCTGTTGGATATCTCTATGCAAATTATTTCTAACTATGGGAGGCCACCAATGAAATAAAAATCTCTACGATGACTATTTTATCAAGTTTAGAGAAAAATATTTTAATAATCAATATAAAATATATGAGTAAGCTTGCTGACAATACATCTTATCTTATGATAATTTATCTCCTCATCTAGATATGTTTTCTTAATGAACACCCACCTATGACATATCTTAGAGAGGCAATCATAAGACATGATATCATCTTAAATGAGATAATATTTGAGAATGAGACATGAGTATCACAGTACAAAAATACCTATACAATATGATGCTGGGTAGAAATCTTCACTTTATTTTTAAGAGTGATTATAAGACTAATATCATAGGATTGATGATCAGAACACATGGCTACATGGAAGACTTTTAGATGCTTTGAACATGCTATGCATATCCCTTCTCAATACAAACTCTACGTTTTGTACAATCAAGTCTTGTAGTCTTTAAATCATCATGAGCCAGAATTAGAGTAGACCCGAGGATTACCAAGTTGTATGGACTCGAGAGATATTTATTTTCTTGTGAAACTTCACGCTTTCTAGAGTTAACTTGATCTATACTTATTGATCAATATGATGATTTCATATAAATATTATCATACAGTGAACCAAATTCAATTGTAATGATGAGTGATCATCCCACCTCATTGGAGGCTCAGGAAAGACTAAAAATTAATTTACTCATATATTATCTGGACTCTTGTTCTAGGCTTGTTTAAAAATGAGTCAAACTTAAAAAAATATCAATATTTACTAATACTCAATTAGATTCTGGTTAAAATTACTAGCATACTTTTTAGATACTAGATTAACCAAGAAAATTAAATCTCAAAGTACTAGGTATTACCTTATCTTGTCATAGGAAAAAAAGATGAACAAAACAAACACACCAAAATATTCTGAAAGATATTAAATAATTTCTTTTTCCAAAATAAATGATTTAAAAAATCATATAATAAGAAATGATAAAAATAATATTCAATTGATAAAATAGATTTGATTAATACATTTCCGGAAGACTATTTCAAAATACTTCGATTAAAAATTGAGTTGTCTCAATAAATATCTATTCATCCTTTTTTAAATCTCATTCCATGATGATGTGTCCGTACATGAAGTCTGGTATATAACCTCAAGATTCATACATAAAGTATGAAAACTATTTGATACATTATTACTTCTACTATTTTTTTTATATTTTCATTAAGATGATTTTATATCTTTTTATGAAATGACTGAAAATAAAAAAAAATATAATTAAAATAAAAAAATATAATTTAAAATTAAAAAAAAAACAAGTAAAACCTATATAATTATCAATCAATATGATAAAATATCCTAACTTCTTTCTAATTTTATCTTAGTGAGCTTACATTTTTATTCTAAATGTATCAGATCAAATGAATCCTTGCTCACACAGATTCGACGGACAAAAAAATATCTTACTAAATACTTCAAAGAGAGATCTAATACCAGACATGAGCAAATATCTAAAAAATAATCAAAATCGACATTATTTATTTAATATATTATTTTTTATAGTTATAATAGTTTCCAATTGTTTATAGTTTTACAAATTTTTTTATTTTTGTTTATTTTATTACATATGAGAATACTCGACATATGAGCTGTCTCAATTAATATTACCCATTATATAAGGATACATCATTGTACATTATTTTCATTGGGTAGTATTGATATTTTGAATTTATTTTCAGCATGTTATTAGAGCCAGTACCTTAAAGAGCACAAATATTATGTTTTGTGAGAGAGAAGTACATGTATATAGTAACATCACGATCACAGATGCATTGTGTGTAACATTGCATGCGTGTACAATACCTCTTTCCAAAGAAGGCACACATAATGTGTGCTCTTCCATCTCTCCATCGCATGGCCATTGCATGAGTTGTACGTTGATGCCAACTACATCAATGTAGATGGTGCAAAGTGCAAGTGTAACAATGTGTGCAATTTCATGTGCATATACATATTCATGTGCAAGAGTGTGACAGTGTGTGCGCAAGTGTGAGATAGTGTGTGTGCAAGTGTGTGATAGTGTATGATAGTGTGTGTGCAAGTATGTGACAGTGTGTGATAGTGTGTGTAAGTGAGTATGTATTCTTCAATCATTTTTGAATGTGTGTCCTTTCAAATTTTGAATCATATAAAAATTATTTAGTATGTTTTCTAGAGATTCTAAAATTAATTATTTTATTTATTTTTCTTGATTATTTAGTATATAAAATAGTACAAGTATTTTTCATTAATGTCTAGGATAATATTAAAGAGTGATGAAATATCTTTAAAGCAAAACTCATTTTTTAGTGAATTAAGGAAGAATAATAATCTAAAGATTTAAGCAGACTCATTATTTTTCCTCATTCCCCTATAACGCCTCTTAAATTTCCAGTTATAAGAAACTAGTGAGGATCACCACCAACTACATATGAACTTATTGGTTCAAATTATGATTACCCACCTATGGGTATGGAATAATCATTTGCTCTGACAAATATAAATCATATCAACTTTGGATAAAGTGAGATTTCCAGGAGAAATAATTTACCTTCAGTCCAGATGACACAATAAATAGTCTAGTAATTATTTATAGTTCCTAGTCACGAGTTGAAAACTAGATAATCTATCACCCATAAATTAGAATTTATACTAAGAAAAAGAAACATGTGCATCATGTAGGAATTATTTCTATTTCACTTTATATCATACTTTTTAACATTTTTTATAAAATAGTAAAATAAATAATTTAATACAAATATTTAAAAAATAATCATATATTAAAATAATGTATCAAACAGTTATAACATTTACTGTTTGAATCATAAACTCATACATTAGACTTCCCATGTTACAATATTTCAAAAAAATATGATTTTTTTTTTTTTTTGACTCAATTCAAACTCCAATGTTAATAGCAAGAAATGTCTTCAAACAAGAAGCTAAATAACGCAACAGCATACTAAATCCACACACAAGTAACATTTAAACCACGAAAAGAACCTAGACATGCGTGCAGACTCCTAACAATAAGTGGCTTTCAACCAACTGCTTTCTACGCCTGGGAGAAAGAACATGTCTACGCCACCGGACTTTTGCTAGGGCGTCCCCTTGGTTTGGCAGAAGCAATAGGTTCTGTAGTGCCCAAAGAAGGGGATGAGCTTTTCTCATCATCAGACGTAGAAGGATGGCTTGCCTCATGGAGGGAAGACTGAGACTCTCCTGGAGGGGAAACCTGTCGTTTACGTGGACGACCACGTGGACGGCCGGATGAAACCATGCCAGGTCTTGAAGAGCTCTTAGGTTTCCGAGGACGGCCACGAGGACGTACAGATGACAAACCAACAGGCGTCGCAGTGGGAGAAGTCCTCTGTTTCGGCGGACGTCCACGTGGACGGCCGGAAAACGAACCAGGAAGAGAAGCACCATGTGACAGAGAAGGATCTTTGGTTTTCGGCGGACGGCCACGGCCTCGCTTGGCCGGCGTGCTAGAGATCTGAACCTTATAATTATCGTTAACCATAACGAGTTGCCCAGTTTTTCATCTCGACAAGATAATTCATGAGCTGCGCCGAATGATCAGCCGGAAGATCAGGATACGCTGATTCAATTTTCTTTGAGATCAAGGTCGCGCTCGATCCGTTTGCTTTGTTTAGGGATTCTATAGCCGATCTAATCATCTCAGGGTAGTCAGACATGACGACGGAGGTGCGTTTTTGTTCATTAGAGTTTATCTAAGTTAGAGGTGTCAAACGGGCCGGGCCGGCCCGGCCCGGCACGAGGCACGGCACGGTTCGGCCGTGCCTGGGCCGGCCCGGCACGTTAAAAAACCGTGCCCGGGCCCGTGCCGTGTCCGGTCGAAGCAAGGCACGGCACGCCGGCACGGGTCCATCCCGTGCCGGTCCCGCAGGCACGCGTGGCACGCCGCCAGTGCCACGCGTGCCGTGGCGTGACCGCGTGACCAATGAGCACTGACTCGTGAGTCGCGACTCACGGTCACGAGTCACGACTCACTGAGTCGTGACTCGTGCTCGAAACCACAGCACCATGGCCCCCCGGAAAAAAGACCGCGGGTCGGGTCCAAACAGACTCGACCCGCGGTCTTTTCCGCCGAAAACCGAGAAAAATGAAAAAATAACGGGAAAAAAAAAAAAATTTCAAACGTAGATCGATTTTCAGCCGTTGGATTCGACGCCAACGGCTAGGGGGCAGAATCCGACGGTCCTCGTGATTCTGCCCATTAAATTTAATAAAAAAATTCAAAAAAATAATAAAAAAATAATTTTTTTTAAACAAAAACTTTTTTTAGGCTATATAATCTACCCCCTCCCTATAGAATTTATGTTTTCAAAAACATTAATCCTCTCAATTTTTTCTCTCTCTCACATAAACCGTGCTTTTCTCGCTCGGCCCTCGTTTTATTGATTTCGGCTTGAATTTTCGTGAAACTCAACTTGAGTTTTGAACTTCAAAGCTTCCTGCGGGCTTCGGTGCATCTTTCACGTGAGAGACCTCTTTGCTTTTACCGGGTAATATAATTTACTTTTGTTTTATTTTCTCTCTCTAAATCTTCTCTCTCTAGAAAAACGTACGAAAAAAAAAATGACGAATTCACCTAACACATATTTAAATTTGGAAAATGAAAATGTTAGTGTTACACAAACGTCCGTGGCTCCTGAAACTTTGGTTTCTCCTGTCATGTCAGCCCAAAGTTCTAAAAAACAAAAAACTAGGAGGACTTCTGTAGTTTGGACACATTTTAAAATCATAACACAATTAGATGTTAGGGGTGAGGAACATGAAATGGCACAGTGCAAATATTGTATGCGACTTTTAACATGCAAGAGTACATGGGACTGGGCACCTAAAGAGGCATTCTGAAATATGCTCCAAAAAACATGGACCGTTAGATCCTAGGCAAACCCAACTTGGCACTACATTTTTTGAGACTGGATCGAGTTCAGTCTCAAAGTTTACTCCCTTCGTATACTCCAGCGAGTTGGGTAGGGACGGCATGGCCAGGCTCATCACATTGATGGGTCTTCCGATCAGATTTTCGGAAGATCCGAGGGTAGTCCGCATCATGCAGACTTATTTTCAGCCATCCTATCGTAGGATTCCTAGGTCCACATCTAGGAGTGACATACTAAAGATATATAAGTTAGAAAAACAAAAAATAATTAATGAATTTTGGCATTTAGTGGAGTGGTGTCCGTGACGTCCGATATATGGACATGTCACGATGATTCTTCTTATGCATGTATCACGAGTCATTATGTCGATTCAAACTGGACAATAAATAAAAAAATATTAGGATTCACTGAGATTCTTCATCCTCATGATGGCCCGGCCATTTTTGAGTGTATGATGAAAATATTTAGGGAATATAAAATTCAAAATAAAATTTTTAGTGTCACTTTCGATAATGCTGCGAATAATGGAGTAGCGATCAATATGTTTTTAGGAATATTAGAGACGCACCTTTAGGAGAGATATATTTCAGATGCATGTGTCATGTTATTAACCTTATAGTTCAAGCGGGTATGAAGGTGTGTTCCACCGCGTTGGAACATATACGCAATGCACTCAAGTATATTCGCACTCCTCGCAGACTACAAGAGTTTGGTAATCTCTGTTTGTCTGCGAATCTTAAGAAGAAGAAATTCCAATCTGATGTGAGACATCGTTGGAATTACACGTACCTGATGTTGGAATCATGTGTTGGATACGAACACGTGATATCCGACTACGTCAATAGTAAGAGTGGCGAACTTATTATTGACGACACTGACTGGGCTTCAGGAATTTCATTTATGAAATTCCTGAAGATATTTTATGACACGACGAACATGTGTTCGTCGGTTTATACACCCACCACTTGCATTGCACTCGTTGCATATGCAACATTAGTAGCATGTTTAGGATGTATCGAGCGGACCCGACGCTCAGCCTTATGGTTGCAGAGATGGAGACCAAGTACCTGAAGTACTGGTCCACCATTCCATCTCTTATTGCCTCGCAGCATGCATGGACCCTAGGGCTAAGGTGGAAGGGGTTGAAAACACCCTGACTTTCATTTCCTCGTGCATGAACCTGGAAGAGCCACCTCAAGGGTTCATTTACGAGAAGTTGACAGACCTGTTCACATATACGATACTAGGTATGGTGGTGGTGGTGTTGAGACTGTGAGTACGGACTCTGATACCTTGTTCGGAGATGACCATATTCCATTAACCTAGCGAGGGGGAAACGTAGGGGTGGACCTTCACATAGGAGCGAGCTGTCTCGGTACTTAGATACCGATTACTGCTCAATCCTATCACCATCTGACAATAAGAATCTGATTTATTACAGTGGTGGAAATCATATGAGTCGCCTATCCCGTGCTATCTAGGATGGCATGGATCTACTGACTCCTCTCGGTGTCGAGCGTAGCATCGGAGTCTGTTTTCTGTTGCAGTGAACGTGATTTCGGATAGGAGATCGAGATTACGTCCAGATATGGTTGAGGCCTTGGCATGTTTGAAGGATTGGGAGGATTCGAGATTTAGCATCAGTGATCGTGCTGAAGCTGGGACTGTGACAGACACTGCAGTCGCATCCACATCGACTACGATGGCGGAGGAGCTGATTGCCGATGATGATGACCATATGATACTGATCTTGATGTTGCGGCTGATGATTCTCATTATATGCCGCTTGACGATTGATGCTCATCTGCTCTTTTTTTCGATATATTTATTTTTTATACGCTTTGTTTGTACTTTGTATTATACGTTGTGTTGAAGTTGAAACTTATACTTTTTTTTTCGGAGTTTTGGTTTCAAAAGCATGAATGGTAATTTTATTTGCGTAGTTTAAATTTTTTTTCATTAAAATTTTTACTAACTTAATGTATTTAATTATTAATTTAAGATTTAAATATTATTTAAAATTTATTAACTTTATATCTTAATATTTAATTAATACATTATAATATTAAAAAATGCTAAACTTAATTGAAAAAAAAATAAATTTTCTAATTTTTTTTTTTACATACTTACATTTAATTTTAAATGTAATATTTTTAAACAAAAAATTTTATTTTTTTTTATTACATAAACTTAAATAAAGATAAACAGAAAAATAATAAAAAAATTTAAAAAAAAAATTTATTTCAAAGTGCCAAGCCAACTGCCAAGTGCCAAGCACGGGCCGTGCGCCGTGCCCGTGCTTGGCTGTTGCAACACGCAACCGGCAACAGTGTTGTCGGTTGCGTGTTGCTGTTGCCTCTTGGCTCCCGGGACCCGGACCCCGGTTGAGCAAACGTGCCCGAGCGGGCCGGGTACGGCACGGCACGTCCGAACCGTGCCCACGGGCGTGCCGTGCCCGTGGGATAAAATACCGTGCCGTGCAGTGGCACGGCACGGTTAGCACGGCGGGGCACGGGAAAAACGGGCCGTGCCGTGCTGGGCCGGCCCGTTTGACACCTCTAATCTAAGTATTCACAAAAATATGATTATTAAAAATAAAGAATAAATATTTAATTGAAATATTTAAATAATCTATAAATCAACCAAAAATTAACTCATCAAATAGTTACCCTCTTATATTATTCTTACATTATACTCTATCTGATCATGCATATAGAGATACAACATTTAACTTTCTCATAATTTTTATAAACATTTATTTTTCATAATATCTCCATAAACATAAGATGAGACCAAACTTTGAGTTTAATCTTCTTAGTTACTTTAGTATATAAAAGGATCCACATTTTTTAATAAGAGTTTGATATAATATTAGTGAGTACTAATAATATTTTTTTGAGCATATTTATTTTTAGCGAGTCTGAATAATAATAATCCATAAAATATATTTGGATCCATTACTTTTAGTTACTCTTCTATTATCCCACTTGGATTGGACCTTAGTTAAGTGACATGGACATGTATTAGCTACAATGAACTTATTGGTTTAAATTATGATAATATTCGGATGAGTCATTATATGTATCAAAAAGTATAAATTAGATTGACTCTTAAGAGAGTAACTTTCAATGAGAGAAAATTTACTTTGAGTTTAGATGATTCAATAGATCACACGGATATTCTATTTCCTGATCATGATGATCCAAAAAACTAGGATATTTGACTGCCTAAGAATTAGAGTTTATACTAGGAGAAAATGACAAATGCAGTTGTAGTCTATTTAAAGCAATAATATCTCCACAAAAAAATAGATAATATTAGTCCAGTGACTCTAATCTTAATTATAATTTTATACATAAAAATTGAATAATGGTGAGACATGCAAATAAATATCATCATGATTCATGTCTAGTCCAGAAGTCGAACTTCAAGGACAACCCTCCATTCTATTTGCTAAGTTCTTAATTACTAATTATATTTTAATTTAAAATATTTTATAATGTTATTCCTATTAGTTGACATAAGACTAAAAATTCTATGATAAGTAGATCGAAAGTAAATTTGCATAATAGAAATATTTTTGAATCTTCCAAAAATCTAACCAGAATACCCGAGTTAATAATCAATTTCATCACATCTCTCTCACAAATTCATTGCGATAAATGAAGATGATCAATTAACCTGATGTTGATCCAGCTTCAAAGATTCTATAGCTCATTTATGTTTACCTGAAATCTAATGTATCATGTCTTTTGGTATATTGATCATATTACATTAAGGTGAGCGATATCAAAGTACTTCTACATGTATATATTTTTTTATGATATATACTATACAAAATCTTCTCGACACTCAAATTATTTTTTTTATTTGTTAAGTACATACATATTACTAAATTTTGTTTATTTTTATGTTTCTTAGGCAAATGAGTGAAAGTTATAAGAGAAACCTAGTTTCAAATATGAACCTTCAGTCAAGTTATTGTTATTATTCACATTTATCATTTTTTTATGTATGAGATTGAATTGGAAGTAGGAAAAAAATATAATAAATTTAAATTATTTACATTTTTTAATATATTATTATCTAAAATATATAAATAAAATTAATTATTTAAACATAATCATAATGTATACCTTAAGTTTTCGGTGTGTTAATACTTAGATATGTACTCATATTTTTGTGCCTGAAAGTCAACTGCTCATGAAAATAAACATATATGACATAACAGACATGTTAAAATTATAAATTATTTAAACAAAATAGCACAAATAGGATACAATATAATTTAAGAATACAAAAAGAGAAAAAAAGTATAATATAAAAATAAAAATAAAAAATATACAATTAAATATTTATAGAAAAATTTTTTAATTAAAAATTATTTTTTATTTTTCAGATATTTTAGGGAGAAACTCAAAAGCTATCAAATTTTTACAATAAGTGGTCAAATGCAATTCATTGGCTAAACAATATTTTTACCTATAAGGGTATAAATATTTTAGCTAACAAGGCAACAACAACCATTAAAAAAATAACTACTTGTTCTAAAAACCCCGTGCTAATGGGTCATGCTACAATGTTAGGCACACAAGCATGAGAGGCCTAACACAAGCATGGTCAGACCCACCTAGCTCGGCATGACTATGAACCAGGTCAAACATGGATGAATCATATTGTGACAGACATGATGAATCATGTCGTGCTTATGTCGCCCAACCCACTTGACACATCAACATTCCTAGTTACAACTTGTTTCATCTAAGCTACATATCATGAACTTTATGCATCAACATGAAAGAAAATATTATAATTTTAGGCTTGTTCTAGTTCACACATTGTTTTTATTTTTATTAATTTTATTATGGATGAGCAGTCGAAATATGAGATACTCACTCTAATTTTCCCTTTATATAACTATATATATATATATATATATATATAATATGTATAATAACATATAATTATATATAATTCAATCTTACTATGTATAACTATAAACTTTATACATAACTACATTTAAATATATAATTAACAAGATATATTAATATATTTTATATATTAGTATAAAAAATGTATTTTAGTATATCTCTACCTATACATAACTATATGTATAATATATGAAATTATATGAAAAAAATACTATATACATACATGTATAAATATAAGTTAAA
Source organism: Sapria himalayana (assembly GCA_029783825.1). Classification (NCBI taxonomy): domain Eukaryota; kingdom Viridiplantae; phylum Streptophyta; class Magnoliopsida; order Malpighiales; family Rafflesiaceae; genus Sapria; species Sapria himalayana. Next base: position 45,416 of record JAREIK010011709.1, read on the forward strand.
CTATAGTGTACTATATGATATAACCACATGTAACTATACTATAATGATATGTATAAAAACTACACATAATGTTAACTATATGGTGTAACTTCTATATAAT
>JAREIK010011710.1:0-39411 GCA_029783825.1 Sapria himalayana
CTAGAAAGATATATATAAAGATAAACATATAGATACACAAAAAGATAGATAGATAGATAGAAAGATAAATAAATAAACAAAATGATAGATAGATAGATAAATAAATAAACAAAATGATGAAAATTTAATAGATATATTGATAGACATATTGAAAGATATATTTTTAGATAGATTGATAGAAATATTGATAGACTTATTGATAGACAAATAGATAGATAGAAAACAGATAGAAGATAGATAAACAGATATATAGAGATAAATTTAAATAGATAAATAGTAAATAGATAGATAGATAGAAAGATAGATATAGACAGATAGATTGAAAGATATATAGACAAATATATAGATAGATATTTAAAAAATATTAGACTAATATATAGATATATATAAAAGCTAATAGATAGATAGAGAGATAAATAAAAAGAAAGATAGATAGATAAATATAAAGATATTTAGATAGACAGATTGATAGGCTATAGATAGATAGATATATATATAGATAGATATATAGATTGATTGATTGACAAGCAAAGATATAGCCAAAAGATTGATAGATAGCTCAATATATAAATAGATAAATATTTAGATAGAAAGATAGACACATAGATAGACAGATAGATAGGCAGTTAGGTAGAAGATAGACAGACAAACTAAAAGACTAATAGATAGATAGTCAAGCAAATAGATAGATAGCTTTACTTATAGATAGATAGATAGATAAATAGACATACAGAAAGAATGATAGAAAGATAAATAGATAAAAAGAAAGATTAATAGATATATTGATAGACAAATATATAAACAAATAGAAAGATAGAAAGATAGATAGAATGATATATAAATTTTACTAGATAGATTTATAGATAGATTGATAGATATATTGATAGACATATTGATAGACAAATAGAAAAAAAATTAGATAGATAGAAAGATAGATAGACAAATAGAAAGATTGATAGATCGATAGATAAACAAACTAATAAATAGATATATGGATACATAGATTGATACATTTATAGATAGATTGATAAATAGACAAATCAATAGATGATAGATATATAGATAGATAAATAGACATATAGATAGTTAGTTAGATAGATAGATTTAGAGAAAGATAGATAAATAGATTAATAGAAAGATTGATATATAGATTGATATAAAGAAATAAAGATTGATTTATTTATTTATAGATATTTAGAAAGATACAAATATAGTCAAATAAATATTGTTATAGTTCACTAGATTATTAGACATATTGATAGATATATATAATAGATATAATAGATAGATATACAAATAGACAGATAAATATATCGAATGATAGATTGAAGTCAAATTGATAGTTAGATAGAGAGTTACAAAGATAGATATACATATAGACAGACAAATTGATAGACATATAGATATACATATAGATAAATAGATAGATATATAGATAGATAGACAGTTAGATTGGTAAATTAAAACAAATATTGATTGATAGATTGATAAATATTTTGATAGAAAGATTGATATAAAGATTCATAGACAGATTGATTGATTAACAGAGATAGATAGATAAAATATATAAATAGATTTATAGATATATTAATAGGTCGATAGATTTTTAGAATGCTAAATAGATGGACAGTTAGACATACACACACACACACACACACACACACATATATATATATAGAAATTTAATAGACAAATAGACAGGTAGTTAGAAATAGAGATAGATAGATTGATAAATAAATAGATAGGCAAATAGATATTTGATACATAGATAGATAAATTGTTAAATAGATAAATATATAGACAAATAGAAAAACAAATAGATAGACAAATAGAAAGAAAAATTGATAGACATATAGATAGATAGATAGATAGATAGATAGACATATAGATAAACAAATAGTTTGACATATAGATGAAAGTATTGATAGAAAGATAGATAGATAGAAATATAGATATATATTGATTGATAGACAGATAAATAGACAAATAGATAGAAAAACAAATAGATATATAGATTGATTGATTGATTGATAAATAGATAGATAGAGAGGCACATAGACAGACAGATAGAAATACGAATAGATAGATAGATAGATAGATATATTTACAAATTGATAGATGGATAAAATTTTGATAGATAATTGATAGAAAGATTCATAGAAAGATAGATAGAAAGATTAAAAGAAAGATGATATAAAGATTGGTAGAAAGATTGATAGAAATTTTGATAGACAGATTGATAATAGACAGATACATATTCAAATTGATAAAAATATTTATAGATAGACACTCACACACACACACACACACATATATATAGATAGATATATAGATAGATAGATAGATAGATAGAGAGATAGATAAACATTTAGATATACAGATAGATAGATAAATAAAAATATATAGATAGATAGATAAATAGATTGATAGACATATAGAGAAATATAAATAGACAGATATATTGATTATTGATAGACATGGAGATAAATAGAATGATAGAAACATAGATAGACATATAGATAGACAGATAGATAGACAAAGAGTTAGATAGAAAGATAGATAGATAGATTGATTGATAAATAGACAGATATTTAAATAGATTATTAGACTAATATATAGATAGATAGATAGACAGATATATAAATAGATTATTAGACTGATATTTAGATAGATAGATAGACATATAGATAAATAGATAGACTAATAGAAAAATAGATAGATCGATCGATAGATAGATAGACAGATAGATAAATAGACAAAAATATAAATAGATAGATAGACAGATATATAGATAGAAAGATAGGTATATAGATAGATTGATAGATACATATATATATATATATATATATATATATACAGACATATAGATAGATAGGCAAATATAATGATCAATATATATAAAAATAGATAGACATATAGATAGAAAGTTAGATATGATGTTAGATTGATATAAATAGTAATAGATATAGAGAGAGAGATAGATAGATATGTAGATAGACAGATAAATAGAATGATAAATAAATAGATATATAAATTGACACATAAATAGACAGACATATAGATAGATAGATAGATAGATAGATATAAAGAAAGAAAGATAGATAGATAGAATGAAAGATAGATAGACGAGTAGATAGACAGATAAATAGACTGATATATAGATAGATAGATAACTAGATAAATATATATAGATAGAGTAATTGATATATTGAAAGATAGATAGACAAACTGACAGATAGATGACAGACAAATATATACATATAGATAATAAAATAGATAAATAAAAAGTAAAACAAACAGACAGACGGAAAAGTAGTTTTGGCAGGCAGACAATCAGGCAGACAATCAGGCATGTAGGTATACAGATTGATAGATAAACAAACAAATAGACACATAGAATGATAGACAAATATAGAAATAGACAAACAAACAAATAGATAGATAGGAAGATTGATTGATTAATTGATTGACAAATGATTGACAAATTGATAGAAAGATAGATAGTCAGAAAGATTGATAGATAGATAGATTAACATAGAGATAGACAGACATATAGTTAGATAGATAGATAGATAGATAAAGAATTAGATATGTAGATAGATAGATAGATAAAGAATTAGATATGTAGATAAATAGACACATAGATATTTAGTTAGATAGACAGATAGATAAAAAGTCAGATAGACAAATAATTAAATAGATACATGGATAGATAGATACATAAATAGATAGACATTTAGATATAGAAATAGACAGAATGACTGATACCCATACAAATAGACTGATAGATAGATAAATAGATAGATAGATAGATAGTCAAATAGAAAGTAAGGTAGATAGATACACAGATAAAAAAAAGATTGATAGAAAGACTTATAAAAATAAATTTATAGAAAGTTAAATAGATAGATTGATAGACAGAGTAATAGAAAGATTTATAGATAAATTGATAGATATAGATTGATTAAAAGATAGACAAGCAGATAGTTAGATAGATAGATTGATAGATAGATAGACAAATAGATAGAAAGATAGATAGACATATGGAAAGATTGATAAATACACATATTGATAGATAGATAGATAGACAAATTAATAGATGGATAGATATATAGATAGATAGAAAGTTAAATAGATAGTTAGATAAATAGATTGATAGATAAATAGACATATAGATAAATAAATAGATAGATACATAGATAAATAGATTGATAGACTTATAGATTAATAAATAGATAGACACGTAGATAGATTTATAGATAGACATATAGATAAATAAATAGATAGACACATAGATAGATTATAGATAGATTGATAGTAGATTAATAAACATATAGATTGATATCTAGATTAAAAGATAGATAGGTAGATAAATAGATTGATATATAGAAAGGTATATCGACATATATATATATATATATATACAGATAAAGAGAAAGATAGATAGATAGATACACATATAGATAGACATATCATAGATAGATAGATATATAGATTGATAAAAAAATAGATAGACATATAGATCGACAGATAGATAGACATATAGATAGACAAATAGATAGACAGACATATAGATTGATTGATTAAGATAGACAAACATATAGATAGATAGATATATAGTTAGAAAGATACATAGATATATATATATATAGACAAATTGATAGACAGATCGATATATATAAAACTTAGATATATAGATAGATAGATAGTTTGAATGATTGATTGATAGATAAATTGAAAGACAAATTCATAGATATATTGATAAATAGATTGAAATACTAATAGATAGATTTTATAGACATAAAGATACTACAAGAAAAATCACATATAGCAAGGGACACATCCCTAGTTAAATAGGCATTTTCCATCGCTAAATATGACATAGCGATGGATCGGTTTCCTATCTAAAGTGCTAGTCGCTAAAATTTAGCAAGGAAAATTTTCCTAGCTAAAAATTCAGTGAAGGAAAATCCCTTGCTAATAAAGATAAATTCCCTAGCTAAATTAGCAAGCTAAATAAGATTTTCCATCGCTAAACAAAAATAATGATGGACGATTTCCAAGCTAAAGTGCTTGTCGGTAAATTTTAGTGACAGAAATAGTCCCTAACTAAATAAATTTAGCAAGAAATTTCCATTGCTAAAATATAGATTTCCCTTGCTAAATTATCTAGGGATTTTTCCCAAATTTTTTAATTTCAAAACAATTTTTAGAATTAAATTTATTTTAAAATTGTTTAATTAAATAATTTAATATTTTTATTTTAAATTGAATAAAAAATGAAACTACAAATAATTTATAATAAACAAAAAATAAAATCATTTAATAGCATATACTAATTTAATATTTTACATAATTGAAACAAAAAATAGCAAGATTTTATTATATCTTTTTCATCAATGTATCTACCGATAGTGCATAAAGTATAATATATTCATTTATTTACATTGTTTTCTCTCCCTCTATTCCTCTGATCACCATTTTTTTATTGCGACAAAGCTGTCCGAGTCACGGCACGTAATGTGTTGTGAAAAATCCCATCACTTATACAGCTTTGTATGAGGAACAATGTTGTATCATATCTGTAAGAAATTTAATCTACTCAATCAAATTAAAATAAAAAAATGTTATATTTTGATAAAAATATAATCCTACAGTATATATGTAAATATATACTAGCATTTCTCTTGTATATAATTACTGTAGTAAATGTACATAAAAATTGTAGTATTATGTGTACATATATACTGATTACAAATATACTCAGTATATATGTACATAAAATATTGTAGTACTATATGTACGTATATACTAACATTATTCATACATATATTCCACATTTGTTGCTGTTGCTACAGCTCCCGATGCTGATGTCGCTGCTGCCGCTGCCACTGCCACTCTCGCTACCACTGTCGCTGCCAATGCTGCTGCCAATGCTCATGCTGTTGTCGTCGCTATCACCACTGCCTCTACTGACACTGATGCTGTCACTTTCCCAACCGCCGTTGTAGCAGCTATCACCATTGTCCACTACAGCGGCTGTCGCTGCTGGCTATTGTAGTGGCTGCCACCGCTGGATGCCAGCGGCTGCCGCCGCTGGCCGCTGCAGTGGCTGTCGCTGCTACCGCCGCCACTTGTGATGCCACTGCATGCCACACTGCTGCTACTGCTCCTGCTGCTGTCATTTTCACAGCTACTACCTCCACCACAATTATTATCGCTGACACCACTGCCACTGCTTTCGGTGTTGCCGCTGCTTCTGGTGTTGCCACTACTTCTAGTTCTGCCATTACTACTACCACTGCTGCTACTACTGACGTTGTTGCTGCTGCCTCCGCTTCCACCGCTCCAATCGATGTCGTCGCCACCGCTGCTATTGCCACCACCACCACTACTACTGCTACCACCACTACTACTGCTGCCACCACTACTACCACCACTGCCACTGCAGTCGCTGCTGCCGCTACTACCACCGTTACCTCCGTTGCAGTCATTGCTGCTGCTTTTGCCACTGCCGATGTTACTGCTACTGATAATAGGCTTTTACATACCTATAATAGGCTCAAACTCTACCCAAAAAATTTGGAGACACAGACATATTCATAGATATATAAAAACATTTATTATAAACATGAACAAACACAAATTAAAGTTGATTGTCATACATCTTAAACAAAAATTTAATTTAATAATTTAATATTTTTATATTAAATTGAATAATAACAAAAACTATAAATGAAAATTTTTAATTACACAAAAATAAATTCATTTAATAACTTATTCTAAAACAATATTTTAAATAACTCAAACAAAAAATAAATAAATTATATTATATCTTATAAATAAATATATCTACCGACTGTGCATAAAGTATAATCTATCAATGCATTGACGTTGCTTTCTCTCCCTCTACTACTCTGATTACCAACTTTCTACTGTGAAAAAACTATCCGAGTCACAGTGCTTCATGTATGTTGAAAAAACCTTCGCTTATACAAGTTTCATATGGGAAACAATGCGGTACCATATTGATAAGAAATTTAAACCATTCAATCAAATCAAAATAAATTAAAAAAACTATGTTTTGATAAATATATATTAGTGTAGTAAATATGTACATATATACTAGCATTTCACTCGTGCATATATTACTACAGTATACGTACTAATAAACTATAGTATTATGCCTACATATATATTGAGTACATATATACTCAGTATATATGTAGATAAAATACTATAGTATTATATGTACGTATATACTGACTATATACATACGTATATACAATATTTGTTGCCGTTGTTGTTACTCCCATTGTCACTACCGATGTTGCCACTAGTGTCGTCACTGCTACCGCTACTTCGCTACTGCTGCCATGGCTGCCGGTGCGGCCACTGCTACCGCTACTACTGCTGCTGCTACTGCCGCCACTATTTCGGTGCCATCCCTGGCACTGCTGTCGCTGCCACTATTGCCGCTGCTGCCACTACTACCGCAACTGTCGCTGCTGCCACTACTAGCACCATTGCCACCACTGGCACTGATTCCGCAGGGGCTACTGCCGTCGCCACCACCACTGTAGTTGCTGCCGCTACCACCGCTACAACTACCGTTGGCGCCGCTGCCATCACTACCGCTATTGCAACCACTACTATTGCTTATGCTGCTGAATATAGGCTTTTACATCCCTATAATAGGCTAAAACTCTACCCAAAAAAATTCGGAGGCACACAAACATATTCACATATATATATATTTATTATAGACATGAATAAACACAAAGTAAAGTTGATTGTCATACAGCTTCGACAAAAATTTAATTAAATAATTTAATATTTGTATATTAAATTGAATAATAACAGAAACTATAAATGAAAATTTTTAATTACACAAAAAAAATTCATTTAATAACTTATTCTAATACAATATTTTAAATAACTAAAACAAAAAAAATAACAAAATTATATTATATCTTATAAATAAATGTATCTATCGACTGTGCATTAAGTATAATCTATCCATGCATTGACATTATTTTCTCTCACTCTGCTCCTCTGATTACCAACTCTCTACTGTGAAAAAGCTGTCCGAGTCACGGTACTTCATGTATGTTGAAAAAACTTTTGCTTATACAAGTTTCATATGGGAAACAATGTGGTACCATATCTATAAGAAATTTAAACCATTCAATCAAATCAAAATAAATTATAAAAAACTATGTTTTGATAAATATATATTACTGCAGTAAATATGTACATATATACTTGCATTTCACTCGTACATATATTACTTAGTATACGTACATATAAATTGTAGTATTATGCATACATATATATTGAATACATATATACTCAGTATATACGTACATAAAATACTATAGTATTATGTGTACGTATATACTGACTATATACATACGTATATACAGTTTGTTGTCGTTGCTGCTACTCTCACTGTCACTACTACTGCTGCCACTAGTGTCGCTGCTACTGCCACTACTTCCGTTACTACTACCATTGCTGTTGGTGCTGCCACTGCTATTGCTGCTGCTGCTGCTACACGCCACTACTGTCGCTGCCATCGCTGCCACTACTGCCATTGCCACTAATTTCTGCTGCCACTGCTGCCATTACTACTGCTACTATCACTATTGTCAAAACTGATGCTGCTACCACTACTGGCACCACTACTGCCACTACCACCACTGCCACTGCGGCTATTGCCGTCACCACTACCACTGTAGTTGCTGCCGCTGCCACCGCTGCCACTACCACTGGCACTTTAGCCGTCACTGCTGCTGTTGCCACAACTGCCACTGCTTCCGCTGCTGAATATAGGCTTTTACATACCTATAATAGTCTAAAACTCTACCCAAAAAATTCGGAGACACACAAACATATTCTCGGGTGTGTGGGGACAATTATTATAGACATAAACAAACACAAATTAAAGTTGATTTTCATACAGATTCAACAAAAATCCAAATGATGTCCAACAATTATGTTTAGAGAGAAAGAGAGTGCAAAAATAAAATGTATTTGGAATAATAAAGATAAAATAAGCTAGTCCTCCTTTTGATAAAACTGAAATTGGTAAATATGGGATCCATTCATTGGAAGGACCATGGCAATGTCTGAATACGTTGAATCAGAAATTTTTCGTGTGTTTCACATAATGTGTACTGCAAAGATTCATAATTAGGTTAATCAGAAAAGCAAAGAACAAAACCATAATAAAAAAAATTGAAACCTACAAAAAAATATCATAATTATTTGCTACATAGACAAAAATAAATAACAATTCAGAAATAATTCTCATACGAAATCATTCTCATAATTTGTAGGGAATGCTAGCCTCTCCTCCGAGGTTTCGCAGCTAGATCTCGAAATTCTATATGTTGCACCAATGACACTACCTATGACTTCATATAGGACATCTGCTGTTGCATTATATTCATAATTTCTTTCATCTCATCATTCATTTCTTTAATTTCTTGCATTTCTTCCATCAAATTCGTATACTTTTCAACCTTCTGTTCTTTAATTTCATATATTTCTTCCTTCAAATGAGATATCTTCTCATCCTTCTTTTTCATTTTAGTCTCCAAAACTACAATACGTTCATTTGTTTCCATTGCTTGTTGTTCGACCGCCTCATCAACCATTGCTGAGACAGGTGAATTAGAAGCACAACCCTTATTTGTACACATATATTACATCTTTTGTCATACATGAGTTCATATTTGAGCCTGAGGTCCAAGAGCTAGGATTAGATAAGAGTATGACTCTTATTTGTATTATACCATATATGAGCCTGATCAACGAACACTCTCATGCTATGTGCTTACAAATTGTTGATATTATATCATTTGCCATTTAATTTCAAGTTAGTGAAACAAATTAGTATTATCCCATATATAATTATATGTTAGGATTAGTAAATGTAGTTATAAATTGTTACATATAGTTAAACATATAATTATATATAGATATATGCATGCAATTAGGTATAAGTAGATTTAAATAAATGTATACAAAGTTATAAACAATTATATAGATTTACATATATGTATACATGATTAAAAATAAAGTTATATTTATTTATATAGTGTTTTTTATAGTATACACATATTTATATAGTTATACACATATAGTTAAACATTATGTTGTATGTTTTTATACATATAATTATAAATATAGTTACATGTGGTTATACATATAGTTACTCGTATAGTTTTAATTTATACATATATGTATATATATTTTATATTTTTCATATATTTATACATATAGTTATGTATAGGTATGCATATACTAAAATACATTTTTTATACTAATATATAAAAATGTATATTAAATACATATTGTTAATTATATATTTAAATATATTTATGTATAAAGTTTTTATATTCATACATATAGTAAGATAGAATTATTTATAGTTATATGTTAGTATACATATAATATATATAGTTATAAAAAATTATATATCGTTAAGCATTTAGATATATATATATATATATATATATATATATATATATATATATCATACTAGTAGTTATATTTAGTTATACATAAATATATACAATGTTATAACCAAATATATGGATTTACATATATGAAAACATATATGTATAAATCGTAAAAAAATAATTATATTTAATTATATAATGTTTTATTTAGTTTTACAAATATTTATATATAGTTATACACATATAATTAAATATAATGTTGTATGTTATTATACATGTAATTATAATTATAGTTACATGTGGTTATACATATAGTTACATGTTTAGCTACACTTATATTTATACAAGTTGGTATATATTTTATTTATATAATTTTATATATCTATACATATAGTTATGTATAGTAAGATATAGTAAAATATATTTTTGAATGCTAATATACAAATGTATATTAAATATAAGTTGTATATTATATATTTAAATATACTTATGTCTAAAGCCTTTCTAGTAATACATATAATAAGATACAATTATTTATAGTTATATGTTATAAACATATAGTATATATAGCTATAAATATATTTATATAGTTAAACATATAGTTATATATAGATGTATTCATACAAATAGTTATACATAAATATATTAAGTTATAAATAAATATATAGATTTACATATATGTATACATAGTTACAATTATAGTTATATTTAATTATATAGAGTGTTATATAGTTATACAATTATTTATATATAGTTATACAAATTTTTATATATAGATATACACATAGAGTTAAATATAATGTTGTATGTTATTATACATGTAATTATAAATATAGTTATATGTGGTTATAAATATAGTTAAACATATAGTTATACTTATATTTATGATGTAGGTATATTAATTTATTTATATAATTTTATATATCTATACATATAGTTATGTATAGGTATAGATATAGTAAAATATATTTTTGAATACTAATATATACAATGTATATTAAATATAAGTTGTAAATTATATATTTAAATATAGTTATGTATAAAGCTTTTATAGTTATACATATAGTCAAATACAATTATTTGTAGTTATATGTTCACATAGCTTTGGGATCCATTGGCAAAAAGACACAAAACAGAAAACAAACAAGTTTAGCTTACAACATATTAGAACAAAGTAAATGCGGTTTTGTATTGCAGGAATGCAATATATAAATATAATTACAATTTGAATCCCCCTAGAAACACATGATGTCATCCACAAAAAAGAACAAAACTCAACCAAAATAGGCAAAGATTAGATCACATCCAGATATGTCAACAAAGTTGTTCATCATGCTAAAATTATTTATGATTTTCTGGCAATGTAATTGGAAAGCCAATCAAGACCCTTGTAGAGGCCCTCGCTAGAGGTAGCACAGGTGCTCTAATGTGCCAATGGCATTGGAGAAGAGAGTGAAGTCCTAGCTTGTCAATAATTTCAGCTGCATTCATCACATTGGGAAAATCTTGCTTATTGACAATCACCATCAAAACTGCATCTCGAAGCTTTTCCTTGTTTAGAATCCTATGCAACTCATCTCTGCTTCAAATACTCGATCTAGGTCATTGCAGTCCACCACAAATATGAGACCTTGGGTATTTTGTAAGTAATCCCTCTAGAAAGGTGAATCTTGTCTTGACCCCCAACATCCCACACAGTAAAATTGATGTTTTGTATTTAAGACTCTCTACATTAAAGACAATAGTAGGAATTGTGGTGATAATTTCACCAAGCTTCAACTTATATAGAATGGTTGTCTTTCCGCCAGCATCAAGACCTAGCATCAAAATCCTCATCTCCTTGTTGGCAAATAGCCTGCTGAATAGCTTTGGGAATGTAAATCCCATTTCTTCCACTAAATCTCAAATCATTTGTCATATGGCAGTAAAGAGATCTAATGAGAGATAGAAAGAGAATCAATAGACCTCAAGAGATGATCACCAGAGAGGGGTCAACCTTTTTATGTTCTTATACCTATAGTATATATTATTAAAAAAAGAGTTATATATAGTTAAACATATAATTATATATAGATATATTCATACAATTTGTTATAAGTAGTTATACATAAATATATACAAAGTTATAAATAAATATATATATTTAATTATATGAATACATATATGTATACATAGATACTAATATAATTATATTTAATTATATAGAGTATTTCATAGTTATACAAATATTATATATAGTTATACACATATAGTTATAAATATTTATGTAGTTAAAGATATAGTTATATATAACATTTTTATAGTTATACATATAGTAAAATACAATTATATATTGTTATATATTATTATACATATGATATATGTTGTTAAAAATATAGTAATATAGAATTACTCATAAAGTTATAAAATATTTTATAGTTAAAAAAATAATTATATATAGTTATTAATTAGTTATAAAAATAGTTTACATAGTTACAAATATAGTTAAATATAATTATGAAGAGTTTTATATAGTTATACAAATATTTATATATAGTTATCATATACTATGATAACAACACACTCTCAAATGCACAATTGAATTACACCACTATAGAGAACGAACTTGTATAAACAATCTTTTCTTTTGGCAGGGTAATATCATATATAGTGGGAACCAAAGTCATAGTATATATAAATATTCCATAATCAAATATCACATAGAAATGAAAGATATCATGCCTAGATTGATTTGATGGATTTTACTATTACAATAGTTTGAACTAAAATATTAGATAAGAAATGTACATATAATCAAAATTGAAAATAGCTTATCAATACTAGAAAAAGAAGATAGAAGAGTTGTTGAAAAAGATATTAGATAATTTTTTTTTTGAACAAATTATAGTATTGAATGAAAATGTAATTCTATGGTAAGTAGTATTGAATGAAAATGTAACTCCATGGTAAGTAGTCTTGAATGAACCTTATCATTACAAGTAGTACTCTGATCAAATTTTGAGGCAAAGTGTTATATATGGGAGATTAGTAGTATCTTGCAATATTGTCACTTTTTGCTCGTGCTCACATGAATTCGTGGAACATGTTAATAATTATGTGCTTAAGTATCTTTCTTCTCAAAAATAATGTTGATATTTACATATATATGCATATATATATATATGTGTGTGTGTGTGTGAATGTCTGTGTGTGTGTGTGTGCATATACACTGACTACATATACACATTTATACATCCATATACATTATTATACATTATATATCACAATACACATTTTTGTACTTTTGTATATATTCACACATGTATCTACATTTTCAAAGTAGAGTGTATACTTGTATGCATGCATATACTACTGAACACCCACACAAACACACACATATACCTATATACGTAATGTATTTTTAAAGGTACACATGAAACAATTATATATAAATATGTGTGTGTGTGTGTGTCTGTGTAAATGTATTTAAAATTTTATGATTTTGAAAATTAATTAAATAAAATATTATTGTACACAATTTATAAAATATTATAAATTCTTTATATTTATAATAAATTTGTGTGTGTGTGTGTGAAGCATATTAATGTATAAAATGAAATTATTAATTAAATAATGAGCTTCTATTTTATTCAAATAGTTGTTTTTTTAATATTTATATTAAAATATCTATCATTATACTCATATAAAAAATAAAAAAGACATATTTGTAAATTATGTTTTTTTACAATTATGTTAAAAATTAAAATATTGGTCATATATAGATAATATTGTTTTTGTTTTTCTATATAATTTTTTCTAAATATTAATGTCTATGATAAATTTCTACCTATTATTTTTGTTATTAATAAATTTTTCGAAATTTTAAAATTCAAACAATTATAATGTAGTGCATTTAAATACATGTCTTTAATATTTTGTAAAAAATCAATTATTTTTTTAATTATGTTCAAACAAAATAGATTACCATATAAATACAAGACTGAATTTTTATACGATTTATTTTTATTTTTATTTTATTCAAAATATATAAATGACCATATAAATATATGAATTTATTTTCTTAAATAATTAATTTTAATTTTTTTTAAAATTGAATACATGACAATGTTTTTTTTGTAATTAATAGATACATTTTAAATATTGTTTATTTATAATAAATATAACATATTGCATATTATGAGGTGCAAATTTTATTCTGTAAATAAATTTTATTTTTAAAGTTTTATCTTTGTAAATTGAAACTACATCACATATATATTTTAGAAATTTTTTATAATATTTATTACACAAACATATTGTTATTTGTTTTGAAATTTACAACATGAATTTTAACAAATTAACATTTTATTAAAATATCTAGTAAAATGATATTCAGTGAAACAATAATACAAACCCTAAACATATTAAATCATAATGATTTATACAAACATATAAAAATACATTAAAAATACATTTTAAGGATTAGAAATTAATATTTAAGGTCCTATAATATATGGAAAAATGCTAAAGATTTATACAATATCAAATATATATATATATATATATATATATATATATATATATATATATATATATATATATATATATATATATATAGAATGATGAATGATATGAATGGATATTAAGTTTCTGAAGCTTGTAGGTTTACATGTTGTAGATGTAGTTATATTTAGTTTTTTATGTAATTATATATATTTAGACATATGGCTATGTATAGGTATTGATGTTGATAAATACATTTATATATAGTAATATGTTGATATATATTATTAAATACATTTATATATAGTTATATATAAATGTATAAATCTTTATACATTTAAGTTTCTCAAATCATAAGTGTATTTAAACATAACTATACATCAATATGCATGTGTGTTATAATTCGAATTTCTTATATAAATATATTTTACTATATCTATAACTATAAAAATAGTATACATAAACATAACTATGTATAAATATAACAACATATATTTATTATATATATTATGTGTGTGTGTGTGTGTGTGTGTGTGTGTGTGTGTGTATGTATTTTTTTTTTACTATTTTACTATTTTTATATATTTATATTTTTTTTTATTTTTTATTATTTTTTTATTTTTTTTTTATTTTTTTTTATTTTTTTTTTTTTTTTATTTTTTTTATTTTTTTTATTTTTTTATTTTTTTTATTTTTTTTTTTTTTTATTTTTTTTTTTTTTTTTTATTTTTTTTATTTTTTATTTTTTATTTTTTTATTTTTTTATTTTTTATTTTTTTTTTTTTTTATTTTTTTTTATTTTTTATTTTTTTTTTTTTTTTTATTTTTTTATTTTTTTTTTATTTTTTTATTTTTTTATTTTTTTTATTTTTTTTATTTTTTTATTTTTTTTTTTTTATTTTTTTTATTTTTTTTATTTTTTTATTTTTTTATTTTTTTTTATTTTTTTTTTTTTTTTATTTATAATAATAATCTAAAACAAATATCTTATTCTGAGAATTAATGAATTATTAGATTAGTTAGATATAATAAAACATTATGTAAAATAGATTTGTGATCTAATTATCATTAAACAAAAATTAAAGAATCTTCTTTTATGAAACACATGTGCCAAAATATAAAACACATATAAATGATGATATATTTAATGTCAAAATGGGGGGCGTATACTCCCCATTTTAGTCAAAAAAAGAAGCATTACCTCCTTTTTTTGTTTTATTATTTTTCTAGCATAGATCAACATATAATAAGCATTGAGATTTCAAAAGTATATATTTCTTACATCTTTTGCATTCGCCTAATTCATAGTGAAAAGAGAGGAAAAGAGAATAGGCCATAATATAGAAAACCATGTGCCGAACAATGTAAATTTTGTGTTTCATTTAATATATATATTTTTGTTCTCTTTCATAAATCTAACAAATAGGAAATCAAGTTATTCTCAACAATTGGTATTGGTGGTTTTGGTTGTGCATTATGATGCCCCATTGGGTGAAGTTACTATTGATGATTAATAAATTTAATAAATAGTAAAAATTATGCAGACAATATCAACATGACAAAAGAGGCATTCTCAATTATATACACAGTGTTTTGCAAGAATTCTAGAAGAAGTCATATTTGTAGACAGTAATAACTGCATATGAAGGAAAAGTGAAAATAAAAAAATCTATGGAACGAAATTTGGATTCTAGAAAATATAGATGGAGGATTATATATACTAGAAAAATCTATATCAACCCTTCCGAGGAAAAAGATAGAGTCTATGAAGAAGAACACATACTAGCACTTGAAAATCATTCAATATATGATATTACCAACTTACTTTCAATATAAAAAATGAGAAGAGCATAGTCAGGCTTACGAAGGCTCTTGCTAGTATATACGAAAAACTAATTGATGCTAAAAAAGTACACATTATGAGTTATTTTTTCAATCTGAAGTTGACAGAAAGCACACCAGTGACCCAACAACTCAATGAAGTGAACACAATCACAACCCAATTAAGTTTATTTGGTATTGAATCAATGATGAAGTATGTGTATTGATACTTTTGTTATGTATCAAAAATTAGTGTATTACAATTATAGTTGTGCATAGTTCATCAAGAAATAATAAATTGAAATTCGATGATGTTCATGATCTAATTCTGAGCAAGGAGATTCAACAGAGATAGACAAGTGAAACATCGACTTTTTAGAATTATATACAAAGTTAATTGAAAGAAATTCAACCAAGAGAAAATATCAATTCAAATCAAAAAAGAGGTCTAAATCTAAGAATCATTGTAAATAATAATAGCTCAATGACCATTAAGTATTAAAATTTAGAGAGACAATACACTAAAAAAATCAATGCAAGTGTTAGTTATTTTATAGCATGGTAAAATGTATCACAAGTATATGAGTTTAACAAGTAATAAAGTTAAATCTATGATCTGGATTATCATTCCAAAGATATTGATTATTTGGATTAATTATCAAAGTTTCTACATTATATAAGCTTACAATAAGTAAATAGTTTCTAGTGTTTACTCAAGTAAACAATTCTATGGTTAGCTTTGATAGCTAACCATAGAATTGTTAACTTGAGTAAACACTAGTAACCAGTTAGTTATTGTAAGCTTAGATAATGGAGAAACTTTGATAATTAATCCAAATAATCAATATCTTTGAAATGATAATCAATATCAAATAATCAAGTCCATGGGTAAACAATTTATGAGTTAATGGCTATAGCGGTGATAAAATATGTGACATCTACTCATCCATATTGGTGGAACTTCTCAAACCCATCAAAAAGTAATCAGCATCAATTCATATAGGAAATAATGTATGTCAAATGAGCTAGATATCTTATATA
Organism: Sapria himalayana; assembly: GCA_029783825.1. Taxonomy (NCBI): domain Eukaryota; kingdom Viridiplantae; phylum Streptophyta; class Magnoliopsida; order Malpighiales; family Rafflesiaceae; genus Sapria; species Sapria himalayana. The sequence continues at coordinate 17,814 of JAREIK010011710.1, forward strand.
ATTTAATCCATATGAATCATATTGATAGTCAATGCTAGGGTATTTATAAGGAGCCTATGTGGCATTTAATTAAACATAGTAATTAAAGTATAGTCAAATATATACCTGTATTTAAATTCTTGTAAATTAGTATCAGTATACATAAAGCCTATTACATTTTTATTTGAACTAATTGAAAACCGGTCAATAAATGTTTACAGATATTAATTTGACATTAACAATATTTATGTGACTATACTTTAAATTTATAGATATTAAATACACTCTTACATTTTTATAAGGGTGTGTGTTTTTGCCTATACATAAAGCCATTTATAAAATATAATTTACTGATATTAATTTAATTATACTTATTGAGTAGCATGACATTATGGAATAATAGATATTTTATAATGCTAATTTATTAGATGTATATTTCATAATGATGACTTACAAATTTCTAATATACATTATTAAAATCATATCATAAAGTCAGAATAACTTTATTTGTGTAAAATATGTATATAATGTTATATGTATAATACTAATTATATTTGAAATACACATGTATATTGAATGTATCATATATAAAATTATTATAGATATATATGAGATATATATATTATATACATATATTTATATTTATATTAAATATATGTTGTTTAATTTATATATAGTTAGTTTATGTATACTATTTTTATTGTTATAGATATAATAAAATATACTTATATATTTATGTGTTATATACACACTGCCCAACACAAAACACCCATTTTGTGATTAAATTAAGAAAACCGAATATGGTCGAGTGAAAAAAAAGGAAATAAAGTCGGCATACCTACTGTGCACCATCAACGTTCACACAATGATAACGCTTGTATGACAAGTGCAATAGGTATGTATAGGATTAAGTTTATATAAACAATCCAAGCATACAATGGTGATTAAAGAAGAATATTGGAAAAAAATTAACAGAATCAATATGCAACTCTTGTATTAAGATAATCGATGAAGAATTAGCATAGAAAACGTACCTCAAATCAATAACAAATTATCGTTTAATTCAAATATGTTTAGATGTGTTAGTGTCAAGAGAAAGATGGAGGACTGCGGCGGATTTGCGTCGCTAAATCTTTGAAAATGTCGAAAGAAAAATGGAGGACTTGAGTCTCGACAAAATAAACATTAAATAACAAATAATATATATTTCCAAATTATTTATATTTTTAATTATAAAAACATTAAACATATATATATATATATATACAAAAAGACTCATTTATTTTATTTACTATCAGAATTTTTCAACTAAATTAATGTGCATGTAGCAAGGTACAGATGAAAAATATACACCTTATAATTTTTTATTATAGTATTAATTAAACAATAAATATATAAACAATTTAAAAAAATATGTTTAGCCTTAAAAAATATCAAATAGCTACAAAATTAACAAACTTCATATAATAAGACATACATGAAAAGATGATTTGTCTTCTAGCCACTCTCCTAAAAGTTATAGAATACTCTTAATGTTAAAAAATATATAAAAATTTATATTTTATGGTTATAAATTTTTAAGAATTCATCATATTAATTTTTATGAAGATAGTAAGTAATAATTTTAAAGGCATAAAATTTCATATTATTTGATATCATTAAAAATTTTTAAAATTCAAAAAATTACTTAAAGTAATAAGATAATTAAAAAATATTTTAATATAGACTCAATGTTAAAAGCTAATAGATAAAATATTACTCAATTGTTTACTTATAAATTTTAGTAGGGGCAAATATCTATGTATTTATTTTTAAATATTAATTTATTTTCTTTTAACTTTAATGAAAAATTTATATTTTTATTATATTTCAAAATTTTCAAATTTTGTATTAATTATTTTTTAAAAGTTTCATATAATAAAAAAAAATTTTTATACTAATAATAATATTAATATTTACTAGTTTATTCATCAATTTAGATATTTTTTAAATATTTTATATTTTATCATACAATGAATTAATTTACATTTATATTAGTAGAAATTTTATGTATGGTAATTTAATTTTTTATTGAAATAAATTATTATATTTATTGAATTAATTATTTAATGTTACTTTAATACAAATTTTTAAGTTTCTTAATTAAAAATATTAGAAAAATTTTTTGTCTACTTTTTTAAAAAATTAATACATCAGAAAAATAGTTTTTTAGTCCTTATTAATATAATTTTTTTTTGTATTTTTATATTTTTTAAATTATTTATTTATAATATCATTTTTTTATGATTTTACGAGGAGAATGTAATGTTTAAGGATTGCTCATCTATAGACATTAACATACATTTAATAAACAAAATTAAATAAAATATTAAAACTAATAAAAAATTAAAAAATTAAATAATTAAATATTAGCTAGAAAATTTCGTCGCTATGTTCGGGATTTATTAGCAAGGGAAGTTCAGTCAATAAATCCACCACTATATTCCAAATTGCTAGAGAAGTTCACTCACTAAATCTATTGATATATTCTAGATTTTATTAGTTAGGAAAGTTTATCACTAAAATCCATCACTATATTCAAGAAGTAATTGGCTTGGAAAGCTCCGTCGCTAAAATCCGTCGCTATATTAAGTATATAATTAGTAAGGAAAATTTCGTTGCTAAATCCATAGATATATTTGGGATGTAATTAGCTTGGGAAATTCAATCGCTAAAATCCATCTCTATGTTCAGTATGTAATTAGCTAGGGAATTCCGTAGCTAAAATTTGTCGCTATGTTACGGATATTAGCTAGGAAAATTCCGTCGCTAAATCTGTCGTTAAATTCTAGATTTTATTACCTAGAGAAATTCCATAGTTAAATCCATCGCTAAATTCTAGATTTTATTAGCTAAAAATTTTGTCGTTAAATCCATTGTTTAATTCTAGATTTTATTAGCTAGGAAAATTCCGTCGTTAAATTCATTGTTTAATTCTAGATTTTATTAGCTAATAATATTCCGTCGCTAAATCCGTTGGTAAATTTCAGATTTTATTAACTATGAAAATTTTGTCGCTAAATCTGTTGTTAAATTCATCACTTTCTTGAACTGAATTTATGAAAATATTCCGTCACTAATCTGTTGCTAAATTCCCCGCTTTTCTTGAGCAGAATTTATGAAATATTTTGTCACTAATCTGTAGCTAATCCGTTGCTAAATTCCCGTCTTTTTTCTGATGTGGAATTTACAAAATTATTCTGTCACTAATCTGTTGTAAATTTTTTTTAATTAAAAAACATAAATCCCTTACTATTCACTAGTTAATCCCTCGTAATTTAGCTAGTGATTAATCCGTAGATAAATCAACATTTTCTTGTAGTGATAGATAGATTGATAGATAGATAAATAGACAGAAAGATAGATAATAGATAGGCAAAATGACTGATTGATTGACAGATAGATACATAAATAGACATGCAATTAGATAGAAAGAAAGAAGATAATAATAAATAAATAGATAGTTAATAGATAGATAGATAGATAATAATAGATAAATAGACAGATGGATAAATAGTTTGATAAATAGATTTATAGACAGATTGATAGATAGTTTGATAGATTGATAGATAGGTAGACAGACAAATAAATAGATATACAGATAGGGAAATAGATAGACAAATAGATAGACAGATAGTTAAAAGATAGATCGACAGACAGATAAATAGATAGATAGATAGAAAGATAGAAAGATAGATAGATAAATAGATAGACTAAATATAAATAGATAGACAGATAGATCAACAGACTGATAGATTGATAGAAAGATAGATAGACAAATATCTAGACATAAATAAAGATAGATTATTAGTTGAATGATAGACACATTTATAAAAATTAGATAGATAGATAAACAGAAAGATGGATAGATAATATATAAATAGATAGATAGATAGATACATAGATAGAAAGATTAATAGAAAGATAGAAAAATAGTAGATAGATATATATATATATATATAGACAGACATAAAAATAGAAAAATAGATAGAAAGATAAATAGATAGATAGTTTGATAGATTGATAGGCATATTAATAGACAAACAGATTGATAGATAGATAAAATGATTGATTAGTTGATAGATTGATTGACAGATATATATATATATATATATATAAAGATATATATATTGACTAATAGATAGATTGATAGAATGATAGTTAGATAGTTAGACAGATAGACAGATAGAAATATACATTGATATTTAGTCATATAGGCATTTAGACAAATTGAAGATAGATAGAATTTAAAATAATATATATATAGAGAGACTTGAAGATAGATATAAATAGATAGATAAATAGATAGACAAAAAGATAGATAGATATATAGATAGATATAAAGATAGTTAAAAATACTAGTAGATAAATAGATTGACAAATAGATAGTTAGATATATAGATATATGAATAGAAAGATATATAATAGACAGGTGCACATATAAATAGATAGACATATAGAAAGATTGATATATATACATATAGATAAATATACAGATAGACAGATACACACACACACACACACACACACACACACACACACGATAGATAGGTAGATTGATTGATAGAAAGATAGTTAGTCAATTAGACAGATATATAGATAAACAAATATGTAGATACATATAAAATAGCTAGATAGATAGAAATATAGACAAATAAACATATATACAGATAGATATTTAGTATAATAAATAGTGAGCTAGATACATAGATAGATAACCTAATAGACTAAACTAATAGACTAATAGATTGGTAGACACTAACTATAAATAGATAGAGATACAGATAGATAGATATATAGCTAGATACACAGATTTAAAGAAAGATAGTTAGATATTAAGTAAAATAGAAAGATATACTAATAGATAGTTAGAAAAATAGACAATAGACAGGCAGACAAACAACAGATAGATAGATAAATAGTCATAAACAAATGGACAAATATAAAAATAGATAGTTAAAATGATAGGTAAATATACTGATAGAAGATAGACAAGAAGATAGATAGTCATATAGTAAGATAGACATATATATATATATCGAAAGATAGATAGACAGATAGATAGATATATCAATAGATAGAGATATATAAAGTTAGACAAAAAGATATATAGATAGATAACCCGATAAATAGATAGATAGACGGATAGACATATAAATGATAGATTGATAGACAAATAGATAGATAGACATATAGGTATATAGAAATATATGTAATAGATAGATAGTCTGATAATTAGATATAGAGATTGTCAGATGGATAGTTAGAGAGATAGATTAACAAGTAGATAGATAAGCAAAATGGAAGATAGATAGAAAGATAGACATATAAACAAATAGATAAATTGACAATAGTAGATAGATATAGGCATACAAATAGATAGATAGATAAGTAAAAAATAGATTGACAGATAGACCGATATAAATGTAGACATAGATAGATAGACAAATATATAAATAGAAAAATAGTTAGATTGGTAGATATACAGATAGATAGTTAGATATACAAATATACAGATTGATAGATTGTTAGATAGTTAGATAAATAGGTAGATATATAAACCATTAAATAGATATATAGATAGATAGATATCTAGATAGATAGCTAGATAGATAGACATATAAACATATAGATAGATAGACAAATAGACAAATAGACAGATATACAAATAGACCAATAGAAAGATAGACAGATAGCAAATAAATAGATAAACATATAGCAACATCGATAGATATAAAGAAAGATAGATTGACAGAAAGATATATAAATTAATAGATAGAGAGATAGATAGAGAGATGAAGATATTTACAAAAAGATAGATAAATAGATCGAGAGATAGAGAAATAGATATATTGTCAGATAGACAAATAGATAAAATGACAGACATGTAGAAATGTAGAAAGGTAGTTTGATAGAAAGATAGACATATAGTCTATAGATAGATAATCAGATAAATAAAAAGTTATATACATAGATAGTTCGATAAAAATATAACAAAATAAATAGCAAGATAGTTAGACAGATTGATTGATTGATATAAAGATAAATATAAAGATAGATAGATAGGTAGATACTTAGAAAGAAAATATATACAGATAGAGTGATATACATATAGGTTGATAGATAGATAGTTAGATAGACAAATAAGCAACTAAGGAAAAAAATAGATATATAGACAGACAGACAGATAAATATATAGATAAATAAATAGATAGATAGATAGACATAAAGATAAATCGTAAAATACTTATATAGTTAGACAATTTGAGATAGACAAATATAGATATAGACATATAGGTTTTTAGGCGAATAGGTAGAAAGATAGATAGAAAAATAGATATATAAAAAGATTATCAGAAAGAAAAATAGTTAGATAGATAGAAAGATAGGTAGCAAGATAGATAGAAAGATAGATAGACATTTAGATATATTGACAGACATATAGATAGACATAAAGACAAATAGATAGATATACTAATGACAAATATATTTATAAACAAAGTTAAATAGTTAGAGAAATAGAAAGATAGAAGATAGATAGATAGATATGCATACATAGATTTATAGATTGATAATTAATAGATAGATATATAGATAGATATAGTAAATAGAAACATAGAAAGAAAGATAGATAGATAGATATATATAGATAGATATATAGATAGATAGATATATAGATAGATAGTAAAATAGATAGAAGAATAGATATATATATTGATAGAGATACATATAAACTTATATACAGATATATAGACAGACATACAGTCAGATAGATAGACAAATAGATAGATAAATAGATAGCCAGATAGAAAGAAAGAAAGATAGATTTATAGAGTAAAAGACATATAGAAAAATTGACATATAAACAAATAGATAAATAGACAAATCGAAAAATAGACACATAGAAAGATAGACTATTTGAATGTTAGATAGATTGATGACTAATAGACTAATAGAGAGAAACATAGTTAGAAAGTTTAACAGATAGATAGATAAATTGTTAGACAAATAGACAAATAGACAAATAGATAGATAGGTAGATAAATAGATACTTAGATTTATAGATTGACAGATTTACAAATACACAGATAAACTTATAGACATATAGACATATAAATAGATAAGAAGAAAGCTAGAAAGATAGATAAAAAGGTAGATATAAAAGAAATATAAATAGATAAACATATAGTTTAATAAATACATAAATAGTTAAATACACAGAGATTGATTGATAAATAGACATATAGAAAGATAGAGAGGTATTTAGATAGATAGAGAGAGATAGAATAATAAATATATATAGATTTATAGATATATAGATAATTAGATTGAGAGAAAGGTAGATAGATAGATCAATAGATAGATAGTTAGATAGATAGACAAATAGACAAATTTTATAGGTAGACAAATAGATTGATAAATAACCATATAAGCACACACACCCACACATATATATATATAGATGGACAAATAGATAGATAAATAAAAAGATAGATAGACAAATAGATAGATAAATAGCTATATAGATAGATAGATAAATAGATAGACAAATAGATAGATATATAGATACTCATAAAAAAGATAGATAATTAAACAAATAAGATGATAGAGATAAATAGAGATAGGAATATACAGATAGATAGATATACAAATAGATAGATAGATAGATAAATATATATGCAGATAGACAGATTGATTGATTGTTTATACATAAACTGATAAATAGATAGATAAATAAATAGATTTATAGACATTTAGATAGACGAACAAATTTGCAAATAGGTAGATAGATAGATTGACATACAGACAAATAGATAGATAAAAATACATATAAATAAATAGTAATATGGTCAGATACACAGAAATATAGATAAATAAATAGTTAGATAAATAGATAGATAGATAAATTGATTAATAGATAGTTAGATAAATACATATATAGGCATTTATACTAAAAGATTGTTAAATAGAAAGACATTTAGATAGTTAGACAGAAATACAGATATAAGAAAATAGTTAGATAGTTAGATTGATTGATTGACAGATTGATAGATAGACATAAAGAAATATAGGTAGATATACAGATAAACAAATATTTAAATAGATAAATAGATAGACAAATAGATTCAAAGATAGATAGATAGATAAATAGTTATATCGATTATCAAATAGATAGATATTCAAATAGATATATAGATACTTAGACAAATATTTATATAGACCAATAGACATATAGATATATAAACAGTTAAACATACACATAGATAGATAGATAGATAGATACACAGATATATAGATAAATAGACAGATAGACAAATAGACAGATAGACAGATAGACAAATAGACATATAAATAGATTGAAAGATAGTTTAGATAGATAGGCAAATAGATAGATAGATAGATAAAAAAATAGACAGACAAATAGAGATATATATTGAAAGATAGACAGATAGATATAAAGATAGAAATAAAGATATGTAGATATATAGATCGATAGATAGTCAAATAGATAGATAAATAGATATATAAAACATAGATGCATAGAAAGATAGATAGATATATTATTAGATTCATTGACAAATAGATAGCTATATTGATTATGAGATAGATAGATATATAGATATACATGAGATAGATAAGTATATAGATAGACATATAGATAGATAGAAAAATAGATATATAGATAGATAGATAGATTGAAAAATAGATAGACAAACAAATTGATAGATAGATAAACAAATTAATAAAAATACATAGATAGATAGACATATAAAAATATAGTTAGATAGACAGCTAATCATATAAACATATACAAAGATAGAGAGATAAATAGATAGATAGATAGACTGAAAGGAAGATAGGTAGATATATAGATAGACAAATTGTCAAATTGATGATAAATAGAAATACAAATAGATGCATAGACAGATAGATAGATAGATAGATAGATTAATAGTTAGATAGACTGATAGATAGATATATTGATTACCAGATAGATAGATATATAGATTGACTGATAGATAGGTATATTGATTACCAGATAGATAGATAAACAAATTGACTTATAGATAGTTATAGAAATAGATATATAAACAAATAAACATATAGATAAAAAAACAAAAAGATAGATTGATAGCCATGTAGATTGATAGATCGATAGACAAATAGATAAATATATAGATAGACATATTGATTGACAAATTAATAGATAGCCACTTAGATAGATAGATAGACATATATAAATATAGTTAGATAGATTGAGAAACATATAGACATATAGAAAGATACAAACATAGATAGATTGATAGATTAATATTTAAACAGATAAATAGATAGACAGATAGACAAATAGACAATATATAGAAAAAGAGATAGACATATTGACAAATAGATAAAAATGCAAATATATAGATAGATAGAAAGATTGATAGATACACGCATAGATAGAATGATAAATAGATATATAGTTAGATAGACATATTGATAGATAAACAGTTTGACATATAGACATATAAATAGTTAGAGGGATATGCATTTAGTCAAATAGATAAATAAACAAAGATATAGATAAAAAATAGTTAGATAATAAGATAGAGTTAAAAATATATAGGTAGGTAGATAGATAGATAGATATGCATATAGACAAATAGAAAAATAGAAAAATATATAGATAGACTGATGACTGATAAACTAATCGATAGAAACATTAAAAAATAGTTAGACAGATATGTAGATATAAAGTTGGATAGTTAGATAGATAGATAAATAGACAAATATACAAATACAGATTTACATCTTGATAGATTAAAAAAAATAAAGATAGATAGATAGATATATAGATTGATAAAAGATTAACACAAAGACTAATAGACAGATAGATAGATAGATACAAAATAAATAAATAAATAAAAGATAGATATAAAATATAAAAATACATAGTTAGTTAGATAGATACATAAATAGACATATAGACAAAAAAGATAGATAGATAGATATATAGATTGACATAGTGATAGATAGATAATTAAATAGATATATAGTTACACAGACTGATAGATAGATAGATAGACATATAGGTAGAAAGTGAGATAAACATATCAATAGACAGACATATAAAGAAAAAGATATATAAACAAATTGACATATAGATTTATAGACAAATAGTCAAATAATAGATAGACAAATAGCTAGATAGATAGATAGATAAGCAGAAAAATATTTATATAGATAGATTGATAAACAAATAGTCAAAAATAAAAATAGAGACATTGACATATAAATAGATAGACAGATATACATATACACATATCAATAGAAAGATAGTAATATATATAAATAGATTGATACATGGATAAATGATAGGCAAATAGATAGTTAGATAGATAGATAGATAGATAAATAGACAGACATATATTATATATATATATAATACAGATTTAGACATATAGAAAGATAGATTAATTGAATGATAGGCACATAAACACCTTGAAAGATGGGTAGATAGGAAGATAAACATATAAAAAGATAGACAAATCAATAGATAAATAGAATAATAGATATATAGATATATAAAAAGATAGATAGACATATAAAATGATAGAAAGATATATAATTAAACATATAGACAGATAGATAGAAAACAGATAAACATATAAAAAGATATATAGATTGATAAATAGATAGAGAAATAGAAACATAAATAGATTGATATATAAACAAATAGGCAAATAGGCATATAGACAAATAGATAGATAGATAGATAAAAAGTAGATTTATTGTAATATAGTCAAATCAAAAACTAGTCAATTAAAACATAAACGCTCTCGATATTTTTCTGCCGAAGACCTTCGAAGGAACCGCGCCTCCTTCGTCTTCCTAGGGAGAGATTCTGCAATTTTTGTTGAGGAAGAAGCAAATTGCAAGCGAATTTTGAAGACAATGGATTTCTTAGTTAATAAGAAATCATTTTCGGATTTTGTTAAGAGGAAGCGCCTCCTTCGTCTTCCTCGGACACTCAAGAAAAAAAAATATCGAGGAACCCTCGATATTTTTTTCTGCCGAAGACCTTCGAATGCTCTCTGAACCTCACAAGCACACACTTGTGGGTAAATTCTCGCATGGTAGACCTCGTATTGATGATATTCGCTCCTTCTTTGAAGCTTTGAAGCTCAAAGCTTTGATTAAAATCGGGCTTATAGAAGATAAACACGTGCTGATACAACTACATTCCGAAGAGGATTTCCATCGTCTATGGTTGAAAGGCGTCTGGTATATCATGGGTTATCCCATGAGAATGTTCAGATGGACCCCTAACTTCACGACGAAGGAAGAATCCTCCTTGGCCCCGGTATGGCTGCTGTTTCCCATGCTTCCGATTCATCTATTTGATAAGTATGCTTTATACCGTATTGCTTGTTTGCTTGGCTCTCCTCTTCTTCTTGATGGTGCTACTGCAACACTCTCTAGACCGAGTGTTGCACGTGTTTGTGTTGAGCTGGACTTACAGAAACCATTACCCAATCGTATCTGGATTGGAACTATAGATGGAGGGGGATTTTGGCAACAAATCATTCCAGAATACCTCCCTCCATTCTGCTCTTGCTGCAAAAAGATGGGTCATGGTTTAGAAGCATGTTTAGTGAACAAGAAAAGAACAGATGATAAGCTAAAACAAGAGGAAAGAAAAATGGCAGTAGGTAGAAGAGGAGATTTGATTAGATATCAAATAAAACCACAGAATTCACACACTGCTCAATTAGAAATTCAGAATGGTAAGGTAGAAGAACTAAAATTAATTGAATATAACAAACCGAATATAGAAGATGAAAGGGCAGAAATAGAAGAGAGTAAGAGGAGGGAGTTGATTAGAAAAATTTCAGAATTAAATAAAAGAACTAGAGTTCAAATGAAAACTAAATTCCAAAAAAATAAAAGCTGGGCTGTCCTTGCTGAAGAGGACTCTGAGGAAGAATTTGAAATAAAAAGTTTGACCTCCCTCTATACGGATGTGGAGGAAAATGAGCTAAAGCAAAGAACAACTAAAGATGATATAAATATAGAAAATTCTAAAACAAAACAAAAAATGGGAAATAAAGATTGGGCAATTGAGGAGTTAAAAATAATGGCTATCCAAGTAAATAGAGAATGGAAAGTGGAGAAAGGAGGAGAATTAAGCTCACTTAAAAAACCAAGGAAAATGAAAAAACACTTAAATAAAATATATGAGACCAAATACACTACTAGAGCGCAAGCTAAATCCATAAAGAATGTATAATTACATTTATTGGAATATAAGGGGAATTGCAAACTCCCCTTCAAGGAATAGATTGAAAAAACTAATATACATGCATAAAATTAATCTTGTTTTAATAGCTGAACCGATGGTGGAAAAAACTCAACTAGAATACTATAAAACTATTTTAGGATTTAATCATGGTTACTCTAATAATAACGGTAAAATCTGGATATTGTGGAAAAATAATTTAGACATAAAAATATTAAAAGATACTAATCAATTAATAAACCTGAGTCTAAGTCAAAATGAAAATGAAATAATAACGATAGTTTATGCCAAAAATAAAAAAGAGGAGAGAAAAGAATTATGGGAGGAAATGAGAAAAACTGCCTTGGAAAATAAGCCCTGGATAATAGGTGGAGACTTCAATACGATTAGAAATTTTAATGAAAAGAAGGGTGGTAGATCACCAAATAAGAGAGGGATGGCTCAATTTAATGACACAATAAATAATACTAATCTAATAGAAGCCAAATTTAATGGCTCATCTTTCACATGGTGCAATAACTGGAAAAAGAAGGGCACAATATGGGCTAGATTAGACAGGGTCTTATTTAACCTTAAATGGTTAGAACAGTTTGGCTCTACAGAGGTTAATCATTTAAATAGATCCTGCTCTGATCACAGTCCATTATTGATTTCTGTTAAAAGAATAATTTACACAGGAGGTTCCTTTAAATTTCAAAATTCTTGGTGCTTACATCATGAATTCTTGAATAAGATAAAGGACTCCTGGAATCTTGAGGTTTCAGGAAATCCGATTCAAATTCTAAATAATAAATTGAGTAGACTAAAGGTTGAATTAAAAAATGGAATAATGAAACATTTGGAAATATAATTAAAAATATAAAAGATGCAGAAGAGTTAGTACTAAAAAGTGAATTAGAATTTGAAATAGACCAAAGTATAATCAATAGAAGAACTCTTAGCAAGGCACAAGCGGAATTAAAATTAAAACTGTTAATGGAAGAAGCTTTCTGGAAACAAAAAGCGAAAATTAAATGGTTGAAAGAAGGAGATAAAAACACAAAATTTTTTCAAAAAGTGGCTAAACTAAAATATCAAAAACATAGAATTAGGGGAATAAAAAACAATGAAAATGTATGGCTTGAAAAAGACTTAGATATAGAAAATTACTTTACAAAGTTTTTTGAGAATCACTTAGGTGGAATAAGAGAGCTAAAAGGTAACACACTTATACAAAACATTGAGAATAAAATTTCTTCAGATGATAATAATATGCTAACAAAATTCCCTGAAGAAGAAGAAATTAGAAATGCAATTTTTAGTATGAATAAAGACAGTGCAGCTGGCCCAGATGGTTGGAACAATTGCTTCTTTCAGGTTTGCTGGGAAATAATAAAAAAAGATTTAGAAAAAGCCATAAATAGTATATTCTGTGGAGCTGATATAGGTAAGAAATGGGGTAGTTTTCATTTAATTCTCATTCCGAAAGTGGAAAATCCACAGAAAGGAGAGGACTTTAGGCCAATTAGTCTTTGTAATTCAATATATAAAATTTTAGCCAAAATTCTACAAAATAGATTAGCATTGCTATTACCAAAAATTATTTCTGAAGAACAAACTGGTTTTATGAAAAATAGATTGATTATGGATAATATCTGCTTGGCAAAAGAAATGTGCAGAGAAATAGGTACTAAAACAAGAGGTAATAATGTATTAATTAAGCTAGATCTTTCCAAAGCATTTGATAGAGTTGAATGGAGTATTCTCTGTTCAACGATGAGAAAAATGGGTTTCTGAGACATGGATAGATCTGATTTACAGATGTATATCAAACACATGGGCTAGAATTATAACAAATGGGAAAGTAGGAAAGGAAATAAAGCCAGTTAGAGGTTTAAGACAAGGTGACCCGCTATCGCCATCACTATTTAACATTTATCTAGAACTCTTGATAGTTAATCTTAAAAATAAAATGTTAAATGGTCTTATAGGTACTTTTAGACAGCCAAAAAACACCCCTCTTGTAAGTTGTTTAGCATATGCAGATGATGTAATGATATTCACTAATGGATGCGTAAATCATTAAGTAATCTGATAGATTTATTAAAATGCATGGAGGAAGAAACAGGTCAAAAATTAAACAAAAGAAAATGTCAATATATGATATCTTATAAAGCCCCAACTGCATTATCACATAGAATTAAAAATATCACAGGTTTCTCTCACAAAAAAGGAGAAATGATTTATTTAGGTTGCCCGATTTATGAAGGAAAGTTCAAGATAGAATACTTAGCGCTTCTAATAAATAAATTAAAAAAGAAAATTGCAGGATGGAAAGTAGAATATCTAAGTATGGGGGGAGAATAACTCTTATAAAATATGTTTTAGAAAGTTTAATAATGCATAATATTATGATCACGCAGCCTTCAATCAAATTTATAAAAGAAATTGAAAAAGAATTAGCCAATTTTTTGTGGGGTAAAAAAGAGGGTAAACACAAACTTCATTGGAAAAAATGGAGAGATTTATGTTATCCTTTCCAAGAAGCTGGTTTAGGCTTTGTCAACATCATTGACTTAGCCAAAGCAGGGGCTAGCAAGAGATGGTGGAATTTAAAAGAAAATGAAAGTTTATGGTCTAAATTTATGCGGGCAAAGTACTGCATAAAGGATGACATTAATAAAATAAAAATAAAAGTAGGAGTTCACAGGTTTGGAATCAAATGCTTAAACAAAGAGATTTAGTTGAAAATTACTCTAAACAGACGAAAAAAGGATGGAGATGGACCTTATCTCCGGAGGGCACATTTTCGCTTAAAAAGTGAAAAATGTCTTAAGAAAAAAGAAAAAAAACAAATATTATTTAAATGGGCTTGGAATAATGACAATCCACAAAAAATTAAAACTTTTATGTGGAAAGTTTTATCTAATATTATCCCAATTGATAATAATTTAAAGCAGAAAGGTATTCAGCTAGTTTCTAGATGTGAATGTTGCTTAAATGAGATCGAAACATTAGATCACCTCTTTTCAGAAGGGAAAGTAGCTGCAGAAATATGGAAAAGATTAGCATCAGAAATGCAGATAAAATATGAACATCTCCCTCTAAATTGTAGGTTTAAAAAATGGTGTAACTCAAATGTTCCTAGCATGGCACAGAAATGGATTAAAAGTAATGTTCCACCAATAGTCATTTGGTGCATTTGGAAAGCTAGGAATAAAAGTAGATTCGAAGGGTATAATATGATGGTGGAAGATATCTGGAAAGAAATAAAAGAGGAAACAAGAAAAATTTCAGAGATATGCCCTATAAAAACACAAGGTTCAAAGATGGATAAGGATACCTTACAGTTTTGGAACCTAAAAGAAAAACCACTTAAGCAGTTTAAAACAATTAGCATAAAATGGGAAAAACCTGCAAGAGGTGTGTTTACTTTAAATACAGATGGTAGTTTCGATAGAGATATGGGGGAAGCTGGAGGAGGGGGAGCAATTAGAAACTCGGAGGGGAAGTTAATTTTAGCTTTCACTAGAAGATTGCAAGCATCGTCGGCTTTACATGCCGAGATATTAGCACTAAAAGAAGGAATAAGAATATGTAAAAACTTAGATATCAAGAATGTAGATATTCAAATTGATTCAAAAATAGTTGTAAATCTAATTAAAATACAGTCAATTATGTGGAAATATGAAAATGAGATAGAAGAAATTCTACATGATATAAATTCATTAGATTTCACTATAAAACACATCTTCAGAGAAGCTAACGCTTTGGCTGATGCATTATCTAAAGATGGTAGGAAGAGAGGAGATCACGAGTATAAAGAAGATAATTTACCAAAAAAGTATTTTGGTATTATAAATTAGATAGCATGGATTTCCCTTATATTAGAAAAATTAAAAATAATAATTTTTAGTTACAAGGATTTTCTTGTGTTTATTTTGGTATTCTATGTATGATGCTTAAACAGAATAAAGTTCATATCTTCATAGTCTCATCCTGGTCCTGAGGGATGTTGCTATGATGGTTGGGATACATTTTAGTACAGCTTGGTAAGACTGCAGGTTTAGGGGGCTCAAAAATACAGTAACACGGCAGGTTTTAGTAAGCAATGTTTCTGTTTTAAAAACAGATATGAACTTTCTGCAGGTTTAGGGGTATTTTTTGCTTATTAAAACAGAAATGTACTTTCATGCACTGCAGGTTGCTTATTAAAAAACAATAACACTGCAGGTTTAGGGGGCTCAAAATTACAGTACAGCTTCTGTTTTACAGGCTTATAAAAAAATGAACAGTAACATTGCAGGGCTAATTCGAAGGATCAAGACGGGGTATTTAATAATAGAGTAGATTATATATATGCATGTAGATCTTTCTTGCAGGTAACTAAGTAGATGAAAATGATATAAAGCTGGACATAGTGCCTGCTGTCTTTTAGTTTTCTTTTCTTATTATAGGTGTATGGAGTCTGTTTTTTTTAGAATGTTGTATTTTCTGGAAGTCTGTGTTATTTGATATAAGTAGAAGCTGTGTTTTTATGAAGTCTGTGTTATTTTAGAAAAGCTGGAAGTCTGTAAATTTTTAGTTGAGATGTGTTAAGTATGTAATTCATGTAAAGAAGCAATAGTAGAGTAAATGAAGATCAAAGTTTAAAAAGCATGGAGGGAGGCAGCCAAGCAGGGAACTCTTACAGCTTAAGATAGGGTTCAGAAATTGCTAGAAATATTCTGAAGATCAACAAAAGGATACATTAATGATACAACCAAGGAGTCTGCTGCTGAATTTTCTAGTTTTTCTGGTTGAAATTTCCAGAAATTGATGGTAAATGGGTTTTCATCTTATATGGATATGATGCCCTTGATTTTATGCAGGCTGGAATGTTTGTAGGTTAAGCAGTAAAGTTAAGAGCTGCTGATTACCAAGCACATCTGGCAGAATATTTATAGATACAAAGCAGAATTTAAAAGATGCAATGCTGATATTCAAGGCGGGATACTCTAAAAAAGCGATAGCATTCTAGCATCTCTCAAAGAGCAACATTACAAGAAGAATTCCAGTATATATTAGATTTCCAACTGAATTTAATAGAAGCAAAGCAGAATTTCAACATGAATTTCAACATGAATTTCAACATGAAGAATCAAAGGTCTCACCTTACAAGACATGGAAGAGACATGGACTCTTGAAAAAGACTGCATTATCTTTACTATACGAATAAAGATTCAGCCATGGTATCATTAGAAAGAATTAACTTCTCAAAGCTTAAAGGAAGAACTCAAGAACCTCAAAAGCATTTCTCTTTAAATTTATACGCTTAGTTTGATCTAAATGTTAAAGATTTTCTTAAATATTGGGTGTAATAGGGATAAGGGTAGATGTTAGTTTGTAAAAATGGTATTCCTCCGCCAAAAGAGAGGGTTATAACTAATAAATAACACTTAAAAAAATAAAAAAAAATCAAAAAACTCGTTAAATAGTTAGATAGTTAAATAGATAGATAGCTAGCTAGATAGATAGATAGCTAGGAAATATATAAATATACATAAAGAAAGATAGATATATAAATAGATACATAAATAGGTAGATAAAGAGAAAGAAAGATAGACATATAGACAAATATATAGATAGATAAACATATAGGCATGTAGACAAATAGATAGAACGAGAGAATATAGATAGATAGATAGACTAATAGACTATTAGATAATAGAGGAATAGTCTAAAATATTGATAGACAGAAAGAGAATTAGATAGTTAGATAGGTAAATAGATAGACTGATAGGTAATTAGATAGTTAGAGAGTAAGATATTTAGATAGACTGGCATATAGCTAGAGAGATTCATTGATTGAAAAATTAACACATTGATAGATAGACAAATAGTTATATAGATAAATAGAAAAAAAAGATAAACTGATTAACATGTAAAAAATATACATAAAGATAGATAAATAAACAAATAGATAGATAGATAAATAGATAAATATACAGATAGAAAAATAATAATATAGGTAGGTAGATAAATAGATAGATAGATAAACATATAAATAGATAGGCATATAGATGAATCGATAGATAGTTAGATAAAAAAATACATAGATAGATAGATAGATAGACAAATAGATAGATAGACAGACAGACAAATAATAATAGGTAGGTAGATAAATAGATAAACATTTAAATAGATAGGCATATAGATGAAAAGATAGAAAGATATCTAAAAAATACATAGATAGCTAGATAGATAGACAAATAGATAGAAAGACATAAAGACAAACAAATATATAGATAGATAGATAGACATTTAGACAGATAGTCAAATTGGTAGATAGATAGATAAAGAGAAATACAAATAAATACATAGACAGATAAATAGATTAGATAGATCAATAAACAAATAGACGAATAGATAGATATATAAACAAATAGATAGAGAGATAAACAAATAGATATATACCCAGAGAGATAGAGAGAGAGAGAGATATATATATATATATATATACTGATAGAGAGATAGAAAGAAATATAGATAGATAGAAAGATCGATATATAGATATATAAAGAAGATATATATATATATATATAGACACATAGTCATATAGATAGATAGATTGATATATAAATAGATAGGTAGACAAATAAATATTTAGATAGGAAGATAGACACATTAACTAATAGATTAGTAAAAATAATGATAATTAGATAGTTAGATAGATAGATAAATAAGTAGATAGAAAGTTAGGTATTTACATAGATAGTAATATAGGCATATAGACATTTAGAAAGATTGAAAGATAGAGAGATAAAGAGATCCACAGAATGAAAGATAGTTAGATAGATAGATATACAAATAGATAGATAGATAGTTATATAGATAGATAGATAGACATATAGGCATTAGACATATTTGTAGATAGTAAGATAAGAAGTTAGATAGATAGATATATAGTCAAATAGAGATTTAGATCTTTGACATATAGACAAATAGATATATAGTTAGTTAGAGAGATTGACAGATAGATAGTCATATAGATAGTCGGATATATAGATTGAAAAATAGATATAAGAAAGATTGATACATTGATAGATAACCAAATAGATAGATAGATAGATAGAAAGGTAAATAAGTAAATTAGTAGATAAATAGATATACAGATAGAGATAGATACATAGACATACATATTCATATATAGATAGATGATTCAACAGATTCTTAGACACATGGAGAAAATATATATATATATATATATATATATATATATATATATATATATAAGATAGACAGGAAGATAAATAGTTAGATATATAGATAGATAAATAGACAGATTAACTGAAAGCCCGATAGATAGAAAGCCAATTAGATAGTTAGAAAGATAGTCAATTAGAAAGATATATAATGACACAAATATATAGATTGACATAAAGACATTTAGAAAAATAGATAGATAGATAGTTAAAGAGATAGACTATAGATAGATAGATAGATATACATATTGATAGATAGATAGACAGATAAATAGATAAACAAATAAAGATATAAAAAAATAGGCTGAGAGATAGATAGATAGATAGACACATAATTAGATAGCAAGATAGATAGATGGTAAGATAGATAATAGGCAGAAAAAAGATACACACACACACACACACATACATAGATAGATAGATATATATAAGGATAGAAAGATTGGTAGATAAAAGATAAGAGATAGATATATTGACAGAAAGATAGATAGATAGATAAAAAGATAGACATATAGCCATATAGAATGATAGATCTATAGATATTTTGATAGATTTTTAAATAGAAAGATAAATAGATAGAATGATTGAATGATAGATAGATAAAAAGATTGACAAGTAGGCAGATAGACAAAAAGATAGTTAGATAGTTAGAGATAAAAATAAATACAAATATTGATATTTAAATAGTTACATAAATAGATAGAATGACTTATAAACATTTCGAAATAATATATATATATATATACACACACACACACACACACACATATAGATAGATATATAAATAGACGAATTGATAAATAAACATATAGATAGATACACAGATATACAAATAACTAGATAGATAAATAGATAGATAAATAGATAGTCAGATTTATAATAAGTTTATAGACTGATATACCAAAAAAAGATAGACAAATAGATATAGATAGATAGATAGAGAAATAGATAGATAGGTAGAGAGATAGATACTTAGATAGATAGAAAATAAATAGATAGATAGATATATATATATAAAGATAGACAAATAGGTAGATTGATAGATAAATATATGATAGATAGATATACATATATATACATTGATAGAATAAAAAATTGATAGATAGATATATAGACAAATAGATAAATGATAGATAGAAAATATAGAGATATATAGATCGATAGAAAGATAGACATATAGATATAATATATATATATATATATATATATATATATATATATATAATAGACTAGATGATAGAAAATTAATTAGATATTCAAATAAATAAAGAGATATAAAAATACATGGATAGTTAGATATATAGAAATATAGATTAATAAAAAAATAGCTAGATAGATAGATAGACATATATAGATATATAGTCATATAGATAGATAGATAGATATATTGATGATTGATAGATATACACATAAAAAGTTAGATAGAAAGATAGATAGACAGATAGACAAATAGATAGATATAGAGATAGATAAACAAACAAATAGATAGATAGACAGAAAAATAGATAGCCAAATAGATAAATATACAAATAGACAGATATACAAATTTATAGATAGACAGGCAGATAGATAGATAGTTCAAAAACTAATAAATAGAAATCTACTTAAATAGATATTCATATAGACATATAGATAGTTAGAATGTTAGATATTTGGATAGATAGAGAAATATAGATAATGATATTGATAGTTAGATAGAAAGATAGGCAGATAGATAGAAAGATAGACAGATAGATAGAAATATAGACAGATAGATAGATAGACATATAGATTGATATATAGATAGGCATATAGATTGATAGATAGATAACAAATAGATATATTGAATGAAAAAAGGACAGATAGACTGATAGATAGATCAATAGATTGATATAGAGATAGACAATAAATAGATAGACATATAGATAGATATTTAAAAAATAGACAGATAGATAAATAGATAGATAAATAGACAAAAAGACATATAGACATTTAGAGATATAGACAGAGAATATAGATAGCTGATAGACAAATTGACTAGATAGTCAGATAGATTATTATGAAGATAGATAGATATACAAATTAGATAGAATGA
>JAREIK010011711.1:0-29183 GCA_029783825.1 Sapria himalayana
TGTCTATCTATTTGTCTATTTATCTATTTATCTATTATCTATTATCTATCTATCTATCTGTGTATCTATCTATCTTTCTATGTACCTTATATTTGTCTATCTATTATTATCAATTTTTTTGGTTTATCTATTAATCTAATTATCTTTCTGTCTGTCTATTATCTTTCTATCTATCAATCTATATATTCGTATAACTATCTATTTATCTATTCTCTATTTATCTTTTCTGTTAATGTGTCTATCAATCTGTCGAATAAATTGTGTTTCTATTGTCTATCTATCTCTTTATAAGTGTATCTATCTATCTATTTATCTTTCTATATATCTATATATCGATGTGTTTTATTTATCTATCTATCTATTTATCTATCTGTCTATCTTTCTATATATATATATATATATATATATATATATATATATATATATATATATCTATATATATTGATCTATTTATCAAAATATTTATTTGTTTATCTATCTATCTAAATATCTATCTATTGATCTATCTATTAATATGTCTATTTATTTGTAAGCTATTTATCTATTATCTATCTATCTATCTATTGATATATCAATCTATTTATCAATCAATCAATAAATCTATATATATATATATATATATATATATATATATATGTCTATCTATCTATCATTATATTTATATGGCTATAAGAAAGTTTATCTGTCTATCTATCTATCTATCTTTGTATCTGACTATTTATCTATCTATATGTCAATACATCTTCCTATCTATTTGTGTATCTATTTATCTATTTATCTATCTATCTTTCTATATATATATATCTAGCTATTTGTCTATCTTTCTATGTATCAAACTTTCTATCTATCTATCTATCTATTTATCTATCTACCTATCTATCCGTTTGTCTACTTATATGTATATTTATTTGTTTATCTATCTATATATAAATCTATTTTTCTATCTATCTATCTATTTGTCTATCCATCTTTTTATCTATTTATCTAACTATCTATCTACCTACTATTCTATCTATCTATCTATCTATCTATTTGTCTATATATCTATCTAATAATCAATCTATCTATCTATCCTTCTGTCTATCAATCTATCTATTATTCCATCTATCTATATTTCTATCTATCTATTTGTCTATCTAAATATCTATAATGTTGTGTATATATATATATTATATTTAT
This sequence comes from Sapria himalayana, assembly GCA_029783825.1. Classification (NCBI taxonomy): domain Eukaryota; kingdom Viridiplantae; phylum Streptophyta; class Magnoliopsida; order Malpighiales; family Rafflesiaceae; genus Sapria; species Sapria himalayana. Next base: position 1,180 of record JAREIK010011711.1, read on the forward strand.
TTTATTTATCTATTTGTTTGTTTATCTATCTATCTATTTGTCTATCTATCTATCTATCTATATATCTTTATATCTAACTGTCTGTCTATTTGTCTATCTATCAATCTATCTCACTATATATCTTTTCTATCTATCTATCCGTTTATCTTTCTATCTTTTTAATCTATTTATGTATTTATCTATTTATCTTTCTATACATCTATAAGTGTATCTATCTATCTATCTATATGTCTATATATCTATCTATCTATTTGTCTATTTCTATCTATTTGTCAATCTATCTATTTTATATCTATCTATCTTACTGTCTTTCTATCTTTTATATATTTATCTTTTTATATATCTATCTATCTGTCTATATATCTATTATCTATCTTTCTAACTTTTTTGTCTATTGATCTATCTCTCAATATGTCTATCTATATGTCTAACTATATATCTTTTTATCTATCTATCTTTCTATCTCTTTATCTATCTTTTTATCGCTGTGTCAACCTATCTAACTATATATCTATCGATCGATCTATCTATCTATCTATCTATATATCAATTAATTAATCTATATCTATTTATTTAACTATCTTTTTGTTTTTCTTTCTATATAATATCAATCTGTCTACCTAACTATGTATCTATCAATGTATGCATATATATGTCTTTCTATCTATTGAATTGTCTATCTATCTGTCTATCTATCCATCTATCCATATGTTTATCTTTCTATCAATTTATCTATCTATATATCTATCTATCAATCCTTCTATATGCCTATTAATTTATCTGACTATCTATCCTTCTTTCTATCAATATCTTTTTATCCATTTATCTATCTAATAATTTAACTATCTATATATCCATCTCTCTATCTATCTATCTATCTATATGTCTTTCTATTTGTCTTTCTATCTACATGTTTATTTGTCTATTTATTTGTCTATCTATATTTCTTTCTGTCTTTCTATTTGTCTATCTTATCTTTATAACTATTTGTCTGATTATATGTCTGTCTATCTATCTTTATAACTATTTGTCTATTGATCTGTCTATCTGTCTATATATATGTCTATCAATCTATATGTATATCTATCTATCTATCTTTCTTTCTATATATCTGTCTATCTATCTATTTATCTATCTATCTATTTGATTTAGAGGTGTCAAACGTGTCGGGCCGGCCCGGCCCTGCACGAGGCACGGCACGGTTCGGCCGTGCCTGGGCCGGCCCGGCACGTTCTTAAACCGTGCCCGGGCCAGTGCCGTGCCCGGGTTAAGAACGACCCGTGCTGGTTCATGCAGGCACGTGTGGCACTGGCGGCGTGTCACGTGTGCCTAGGCGTGACGTGAGTCGTGAGTCACGAGTCACAACCGTGTTTGCCAAACACGAGTCATGACTCGTGAGTCGTGATGCACGAGTCACGACCATGTTTGCCAAACATGAGTCACGACCGTGTTTGGCAAGGCATGCCCGAGAGGGCCCGGCACGGCACGGCACGGCCTTGACGTGCCTACGGGCCGTGCCGTGCCTGCCTTTATCAAACCGTACCGTGCCGGGCACGGCACGGTAGCACGACCGTGCTCATGAAAAATGGGTCGTGCCGTGCTGGGCCGGCCCGTTTGACTCCTCTAATTTGATTGTCTATCAATCTAACTATTTATTTAAATATCACTACAAAAAAATGTATATTAAGCTATGAAAATTTAACTAGGGATAAAATCTCTTGCTAATTCGCGAGGAATTAGCTAGGGAATAACAAGTGAATTTTGATTTTACATCAAATTAATAATTTGCGACGGATTAACGATAGAAATATTCAAATGATTATTTTTCCTCGCTAAAATTATCATAGATATTTGCGCAATCAAAAGTGGGAAATTTAGTCACGAATTTAGAGACAGAATTTCCCTAGCTAATGAGAACGAGACAAAATTCATTGCTAAATAATTATATGAATTTAATTTTTTTTTAATTTTATATATAATTGGAAGTAATACTTCCTTAAATGTTTAATTTCTTAAAATATATTTATTTAGCTAGTGATTATTCTTTAGCATTTTGGGCTAGTTATAATTTCTGTCAGTAATCTTTAATGATTAAATTTTTTAAGCATTATTTTTTTAATAACTTATGTAATTTTTTATATTAATGGTTTGTAATTGTCTATAGATGAGTGATTCTTGAAAGACACAATCTTCTCATATAATAATAATAATATGATATTATAATTAAAAAATTAATAAATATATAAATCTGAATAAAAACTTATATTAAATTAGACTAAAATAACTATTTTTTTGATTATAAATTAATCAAAAAATTATACAATTTTTTTTTTTAAAATTTTTAATTATGATATTTAAATATTTGTATTAAAAAACATTATATAATTTATTATAAATTTATAATAAGTTATAAAATATTTTAATTAATAAAACAACATAAATAAAAATTACTACTAATAAAAAGCTAAAATAAACTATTGTTTGATTAATAAAAAAAATTTATAAAAATATAAGATTTAACAAATAAATAAATAAATATTTATATTATTTAAAGTAAAAATAAATTTTTTTATCATTACAAAAATCTTTTAAAAATATAATGACTAAAAGATTTGATAATTTTGAATTATAAAAAAATTCAACTTTTTCATAAAATTTATAATAAAATAAGTTGATATATTAAATATTAATATATATTTGTTTTAATTACATCTAAAAAATTTTGATGATTTAAAAATTAAATGTTTTAGTGTGGTTATTAAATGAATATTTCAATGATTCAAATTTATAATGACTAAAAGATTTTAATTTTATGCCTTTATAATTATTTCTTAATATATTAATAAAAAATAAATTGAATTCATATAAATTTAAAACCATAAAATATATATATTTTTTATTTATTTAAATAAAAAAAATTTAAAATATATATATATATATATATATATATATATATATATGTATGTATGTATGTATCTATGTGTGTACATATATATATATATGAAATAATTTATTATTATATAATATTATTTTATTTATTTATGAAATAATATCATTTATGGTTAAAAAAATTAATTTCAATTTTTAAATTTAAATTATTTATTTTTTATAAATTTTGTTTACTTTAATATTTTTGTTTCTTTATTTTCTATATATTTACACCCAATTTTGTATTTATAGTTTCCTTGAAAAAATAAATTCTTAGGCATTAAGCACTTAAACATTTTTTTATCTTTCAACGACGAAAAGTGGAGAAGCGAAAAAGGACTATGAAAGCAACTTACAAAATCAACCTCTTCTTGTTACTAGGTAATATTATCATTGCTCTTCTCCTTCGGAATACTATTTAGATATATCTGTCTCTCTCGATTTGATTACGACTGGTGGAATTAAATTTTTAGGGTTATATTGATTTTCAAATACTAAATGTTTGCATATTATTTTATGCTTCTGTAACTTAAAAAAAGAATTATGCTTAATGTTTTATACTTCTATAACTTAAGAAAAAACAAACTTAATGTTTAAGAGTTCTATTTTTGTTGTCTCCAAAAATATTATAAACAGATAACATTATATATAAACTTGTATACTTTTATATAATCATATGGCATATATATATATAAGTCTATACTTTAATATATATAAACATATTACATTATATATAAACATTGATATGCTTATATAAACATATAATGTTATGTATAAATATTTATACATATGTATTAATATTTATAAATATCTATACAAAATTTACATAAAACTATCCAATTATAATTTTTTATATAGCAATTATATAACATATAAAATGTTTATACATTTTTGTAAACATTTATATAACATATTAATTTTATATAAATATATAATTTTTATAATGTTTATATAAATGTGATATATATACCATATAATAATTATAAAAGTGTTAGATATATATAATAATATTTAAGTAACATTTATAAAATATTTTAAACACAAATATTATATCAAAACACTTGTATAATTATATAATCATATGCCATTATATATAAAAGTATTTATAATAATAATTAGTTTTGATCGGAATAAAACAATTAGCAAGGCCATTTGTAAAAAAGCTCTCTTTTTTTCAAAAAAGGAAAAAGATTTAGCTGGCATAGTTGGTGCAATTGAGAATGCTCATCTTTATTGGGGTAAAAGGGGAGAGATTATGTGCTCCGCTGTTTCCTGATTGATAGAATGTATTGCATTGTGTCAATTATCATTATCCAAGAGGATAACACAAAGTCTGTTTGATATCAACGATGATATCTTGAGCCATCCCAACCCTCAGATACAAGTGGTGTTACACCTTGCAAGTTAATTTCTTCCCCTTATATCATCAAACATGACCCATTATATCATCAAAGCTCCATTTATCTTCTTCCCCTTTAAACTTCACAAAACACAACTATTGGTGCCTTGAAACCCTTTGTTCGAGCATTGCTAGTTCTTGTAGATAATGGTGATGCAGCTGGTGTGACCTCATAGTACATACAGTAGCTTTCTGATCAAAACATTGCTATTAGAAGGGGCTCAACTTTAGCCATAGGAGTTCTTCCTTATATGTTATTGGCTCATATATCGAGAGAGGTTGTCTTCAAGCTCTGTGAAATTGAGGGGTAGGGTTATACTGAGATCAGAGATGTCGAAGCAAGGGTGATTGCTATCAAATGGCTAATATCTCTATCTCAAACATTTTCCCATTAAAGATTGGCTCCTAGTTCTCGCTTACTCATCTATTATCTGATAATGGAAAAGGTAATGGCTTGTTTATTTGAAGCTCTGAATGACTATTCTGTCGATAACATAGGATATGTTGGTTCATGGGTTCGTGAGGCAGCCATTGAAAAATCAAGGTGTGAGCTTACATTCTTTATGATGTATCATCTTCTCCTTCAAAATCACATCTAGCAACTGAAAATGAAGAAGACACCGAGGTAGTGAGGTTCTTTGATGAAAACATGGTTACAATGTGGTGATGGGCATTGCTAAGCAAGCTATGGAGAAGATTGAGGGATTATGTCTGCAATAACTCAAAAAAGGATTTTGCATAGTAAGAAGACCTTAGTAAAGTGCATATCTTTTAGGGATAAACTAGAGCAGATTGTTCCCTGCAATGTAGTTATACTATGTAGTGTGTGTATCACCATCCTCATGATCTCATGCTTGTTTTTTTCTTTTTTATCTTTTTTGACAATGGGCATGCTTTAATTGCAAGTGCCTGCCACGTGTTATTCTTGTTTCGTGCGGATACTTGAATTTCTTTGATATAGTAAGGTAGTGATGTCTGGATTAGTTATTTCAATTGGTGGATAGCAAGATTCTCTAAGGAAGGCATCAATATCTGTACTGCTGGACTATCGTTGTGAAGATAGAATTGAAGCCTTGCAGGAGGAGAGGCCTAGAGGGATCATGCTCTGCCTTGATCTCATGTGGATTCTCGAGCAGCACCGAGGATGTGACAGATTTATTGTCAGTATGTTTAAGGTATGGCATCATATTTTCTAAATGACATTCTAGCATGATGGGTGTTATGAACATCACTATCAATTTCTTGTATGATCTAAAATAACTTAGCTTTTTTGAAGTTTCATAGGAACATTGATGTTTTGGTTTAGGGTTGCTATGAACGATAGGAGAGAAAGAGAGAGGAGGGGGGGGGGAGGAGAAAGAAGACGAGAAAAAATAGAAAAAAATTATTTAAATCATAAAATCAATTTTTTAATATACAATCTTAGGCATATGTGTGTGTATGGAAGTGTATACATGTGAGAAAAATAATAAAACAAATGAGTATTCTTTTATAAGTTTGTGCCTTGTGGTACACCAATAGTCAAATGCTCCCAAGCAAATAAAAAAAACTAAAGTAAATACTTACTCATGATATACATACATACATACATACATATATATATATATATATATATATATGTATGTATGTATGTATGTATGTATACAAGTATACACAATACTATATATATGGTATGGTTTGGGGCATCCTACAATTTAAATGTTCAAATAAATAAAAAACAAAAATGCAATAATCATAATAAATAAATAAATAAATAAATAACATAGACACACACAGATATATATATATATATATATATATATATATATGCAAGAAAAAAAATAAAAAAATGAGCATTCTTTTAAAAATCAGGAGTGATTATTGTATAACAAAAGTAATAAAAATAAGGCATAGAGGTACCGCCTAGTACACATGACTCTTGCATAGGTCTGAGATTTGTGAGTTTAATATCTTGATAGTTTTATCCCTAAAAATCATAAATGTATATTGTTATGTCTGATAATTCACAAAGGAGTAAAAATAATAAAATTTGTTATTCCTAGACGAGAGTACTTATTATCATACCAGTGCATTACCTCATAATATATCTCATACTTCATGATATATACCTTAGGGTATATATTGTGTATGATGCTTGAAATTGGGGTAAATTTTATCTTTATTAAGTTAAAATATCAGATGAACATTCATTTTTTAATATTGTTTTTTATTATTTTTTATTTTTATTTTTTATTTTTTATTTTTTATTTTTTATTTTTTATTTTTTATTTTTTATTTTTATTTTTATTTTTTATTTTTATTTTTATTTTTTTATTTTATTTATTTTATTTATTTTATTATTTTTATTTTATTTTATTTTATTTTATTATTTTATTTTATTTTTATTTTATTTTTATTTTTTATTTTTTATTTTATTTTTTATTTTTTTGTATATTAATGTTATTGTATGATCACAATTCATAATGGAGATGTATTGATTAGGAAATATATAATAATCAAATTATAAAGAATTTATTTAAAAATATCAAAGTATTACACACACACACAAAGTAAAATATCAAAAGTTTTATCTTTATTAGCCTTTTCTTAACAACTTGGCTGGGAAGACAGTCATTGTAAAAATTAAGTGGAGAATGGAATACAACGGTGACCTACCTTGTGTTCTTTTGCTGTGCATTGCATTTCTTTTCTCATTTTTTTTCTTTGGTTTCTTTCAGGTTTCCTTGCTTCAGTGGATTCCTATATGAACCTACATGCATGTAAAAATTCAATACCACGTAGCTTGTTGTCATTTACACTTATATTTTTCTTTTGTTTGCCACTTTCTAATGATTTTTGTACAGAAATAATACATTTTAAATAAAAATTCCAAAATATAATGCTAGTTTGAAAAATGTTACCAAACTAATGTGTTTGGAAATAGCGTGGCAATTTGTATTGTTGTGAACGATGGTCATTGCCATGCTATTGAATTTTAAAAATCAAAGGCTGATGTTGTGAATTCCGGCTATTAAATTTTAAAAATTTAAAATGTATGCATTGGGAATAATGAGAGAGTGTGTGGCAACCAATCTAGTGAAACACAAGTTTGAACAAAGCCGTATATCCATGGACATTTGTTCTAGAAGTACATCCACCGCCCTGACAGCCACTACAAATGTCACTCCAGTTTTTGGAACTCATACCTAAAAGAAGCCATAAAACCTCTCACCGTAGCCAACTCTCCTCCTCTATTTCTTTCATTCTGTACAATTTGAACCGGTTAGGGAATGACTTAAGCTTGCCATTAGAAGCACTGACAAAGAAAGAAGATGTGATGAGGGTTTTACAGGTGATGGAGAGGAAGAAAAGAAACATCATGATGACTAGAGAGTGTGGCAAGCATAGAGAGCGTAGTAAGAGGAGTGAGGGAGAAAATGGAAATTGTTAGATTAGTAACATTTCCTCTGTTCTTTTTAAGGAATCATTCAAAAGTAGATATTGACCAGAAATTTATAGAGCTTAAGTGCATCGTAGGTGCTTATTCGACTAGAGGAATTGTTTTATATGTGGGTGAACTTAATTGGGTCTCTGATATCTGGCCAAATTATGGTTGGTAGGCACGTAACAACATTATAGAGTATATTATCGCATTGATGCAAAGTTTGATCTACGGGATAGGTAGCGAGGCTAGAAGAGCATGGCTCACAGGGATCGCCACATTCCAAACTTACATCAAGTATAAAGTAGGCTTCCCTCTCTGGAGACTATTTGTGAACTTTATGCAGTCACTGTTCCAGTTGGAAGCCTTAATCTTAGCATCAATCTCAATGGGTAAATTGATTATTATTTTTTTCTTTTTTAACTCAGATTCCTCTAGTGCGATATATCAGTCAGTTATGATACCCATCAAAGACTCAAATGCATGCCCATAGAGACACACACAAACACATACACCCACACACTTATTCATATGTATCTTCATGTAAACTATTATATATGTGTGTGCATAACCACTTCATATCTCACTATTCATGCATTTGACTAAGTTTTAAAAAAGAAGAAAAAAGGGTGTAGAAGCAAAACATCTACTTGTGAGAGTGGCTATGGCTGGGAAAACATTGAATCTGGATTACTTACAAAAAGTGCAACATGCAGCTCCAATTGCTCCATTAACCTCGATAAAGAAACTCATGTTTGAAACCATGAGTTCATATCTGCAGGTTCTTCTTGCTCGAGTTTAGTGTCATGGTTCTAGTGGTATAAAGAAGAAAAGAGGGGTGATGATAAGGTGCCTATTATTTTTATTAAATATGAACATCTTGTCTACTCAAATATATCTATATCCTCTTCTTCCTATTAAATGATTTGTTTTTTTTCTATAATCATGATTTTGAGTGATCTTGTCAACTTCAATAAATCAAGGGATGCTTGCCACAAGTAGCTTCTCCATTTCAATCTAGAGAAAACCATCAAGTTAAATTCATCTTGTTCATCTTCCATTTCTGCATCATCTCTTGATCAAACCACCAACTTAACTTGGCCGCTCACTTGGGAATCTGTATGGCCAAGATGCAATATTGAAAGCAAAAATGAATCCAAACTTTATCTCATGTCAAACCCAAATTCAAGCCCAAATTTGGCACCATCAAGCAAGGTAGACATTAATGAAGGTCTTGATTTTTAAAATTCAATCATGTGGCAATGACTGCCATTCACAATGATGACCATTGCCAATCTGTTTCCAGATGCACTAGTTTGGTAATATTTTTTAACAAGCATCATATTTTGGATTTTTTATTTAAAACATATTATTTCTATAAAAAACTCCTTTCTAATTTTCTGATAATTAACCATGGACTAATGGGTGAAGATGGAAAACAGAAAATAATATGTTGATCGATAGTTCACTAGAAATCTTGGAGAAATCTTGATTTAGTAATTTAAAAATAAGCTCATGATTATCTCTTTGTGTGAAATTTTTAGCCAATGGCAGTTGGTATTGCATGTGCTAGTCTTTATGTTTATCAGCAACATTGTATTGTGTTCTTTATTGGTTTGTAAATTTAATATGTTATGCTCAAAGTGTAGGTGTAACAATGTTATCTATCTGTGTTGAGTACCAGAGGGCAAAGAACTAGAAGATGCTGACCATGCCTGAGAGACCTATATATGTGTTTTTTAAGCCCTAGATTATTTCCTTCTGTTGTCTTTGATGGTATGTGTAGCTGCATGAAAGTACATGTGTTTGTGTTTACACACACACACACGGGCACATACATACATGCACATGTATACATACATGCAACTGATCATAAGGTTAAAAAAATGCTGTTGGAAGAGCAGATAGATACAAAAAGGGCATTGGCAGATACAAGGAAGGATTTGGAGGATGAGAGAAAATGTAGACTAGAACTGCATTACAGATGGCCATGGAGGGACATGCTCGAGTACTAGAGTAGTATAGAAATTTTGAGGAGCTTTGGAAGAGAAAGCAACATCAATTTCACAGATAGATTATACTTTGTGCACTGTCATTAGATACATTGATGAAAAATCATATGTAATCAAGTTTTGTTATGTTTCTGTGTTAACTATGTAACTTATTGTATCAGAATATTTTATTAACTAATTTTATTTTTTGTTAATTATAAATAATTATTTATATAGTATGTTTTTTTAAAATTTAAAATAAAAATTTAAAAATATGTATTTATATTTTATGTAAATAAGTAAAAATGTTAAAATAATTTTAGAAAGAAAATAGCTAGGGATTTTCCCTAGCTAATATAGCTAGGGAATTTTCTCTCGCTAATATAGCTAGGGATTTTTCCCTCTCTAGTTTTGCTAGGTAATATTTCCTCGCTAATTTTGCTAGAAAATATATTTCCTCGTTAATTTTTGTGAAAAGCACTTTACCTTGGGAAATGTTTCCTCATTAATCCATCATTAATCTATCGTTATATTCACTTTAGCGATGAAAATAACATATTTAGCTATGGAATTTTCCCTAGCTATTTGGGAATTTTCTCGTAGTGTATCTATCTGTCTATCTATCTAATTATCTATCTGTCTGTCTGTCTATCTATCTATTGATCTATCTATCTATCTATCTATCTATCTTTGTATCTATATGTCTATCTATCTATCTATAATTTTGCATGTCTATTTGCCTATCTATCTATCTATCTATCTGTCAATCTATTTGTCTATCTTTCTATCTATATGACTATCTATCTATCTGTCTATCTGTCGTCTGAATGCATATCTATATATTTTTCTATCTATCTATCTACCTATTTTTCTATCTTTCTCTCTATATATCTATATGTTTTTTCCATCTTTCTATCTATTTTTCTATCTATCTGTCTATTTGTCTATTTATAAGTTTATCTATTTGTCTATCTATCTATATGTCTATCTATTTGTATATATATATATATATATTTATTTATTTATTTATTTCTCTATATATCTATCTTTCAAATCAATCAGTCTGTCTACACTATAAGAAATTATTTATATAGATATAGAAATTTGGCTAGGGAAATAATCCCTAGCTAATTTACGAGGGATTAACTAGGGAACTACAAGAGATATTTGATTTTATATTCAATGACAAATTTGTGATGGATGTGTGATGGATTAGAGATAGCAATTTTTGATTTAAAAATATCTCTAGCTAATATTATCATAGAAATTAGCACTAACATGGGCAACAAATTTATCAATGACTTTAGAGACGGATTTTCCCTAGCTAATTAGCTCGAGAAAAATTTCCTCAATAAATCATTATATAGAAAAATATCTTTACAATTAAATATTAATAGCAAGTGATTGATTCTTAAATTATAATTTTCACAAAATATATACATTTATCTAGTGATTTTCCCTAACATAGCTTGAGTTTATTTTCGTCATTAATTTATTGTGAATTATTTTTTTTTGTTTTATATATTATTTGTTTTAATATTTGATATAATTTTATATATTAAAGGTTTGTCAAGGTCTATGGATGAGGATCCTTGGAAGATGTCTTCTCCTCATATAATTATAAAAATAAGATGTTATAAATAAATAATTTCAAAAATATATAAATACGAATAAAAATTTATATTAATAAGGACAAAAATAACTATTTTTTTGATTATAAAATTTTAAAAAAATATACAGAATATTATTTGAATTAATTAATAATGATATTTAAATATTTGTATTAATAAATACATTAAATAATTAATTTTATAATTATAAACATTTTGTAAAATATTTGAAATAATATATCAACATGCATAAATAGTTGTATTAAAAAAAACATAAAATCATTATTTGTTTGATAATAAAAAAAATATTCATAAAAAATCTGAATTAACAAATAAATAAGTAAATATTTATATTAATAAAACTTAAAAAAATTAATGACTATACAATTTTTTTTTAAAAAATATTACTAAAAGATTTGAAATATTTGAATTATAAATAAAATCATATTTTTTATTAAATTAAAGATAAAATAAATTGATATTTAAGGATAAATATATTGATGTTTTAAATACATCCAAAAATTATTGACGAGTTATAAAAAAATATCTCCAAGTGCTTATTAAAACAATACTTTAGGTATTTTTTTTAGGGTTTAATAAAAGATTTTGTAATATTACTAATGATATTTTTTTCTCTTATATACACTTAAAATTATTTTTAGACCTATTAACACTTTTGAAAATCACCACCAAACTGACCATAAGTTGATTTTAATTCAAACTTTATTTTTGCCTCTACTAAAATTTATAAGAATTAAAGCATTGAAAAAATTATTATAGTAAATAAAAAAGAAAATAAAAAATAATATTAAATTTAATATAAAATATGTTATCTTAAAATAATAAATAAATAAATAAATATTAATATTTTAAAATTAAAATATGTTAAACATGAACAATAACCTAATAGGTGGCTGAGCAAAATAGCATCAAGGAGGCAAACTGCTTACGGAAGATTGTTGGCAGTGTGTTATGCTTCATCATTCTAATTCTGATTGGTGTTTATGACTTTTCAATTAGTCTTTTTTCTATATTTTCTTAAACATAAATTATCATGATACATAACCTAATCAGTGTTCTTTCAATTTGAAGACCTAATTTTGTGTTTTCATTTGTTGTGTTATTTGATCATGTTTTCAGTTTTTGACGAATAATGAAAAATATGATTTTGGAATTGGTATGATGATCAAACTTGGGAATTTAAATCAATGTTGAACAAGATAATTTTTTTTCCATAGATTTTTTTGAAAAGTGCTAATTATTCTTATCATTTATTAAAATTAGGTATCCACTTAGGCGGCTGATAAGAGGAACTATCTACCCATGATTGATTTAACAGCCAGAACAAAATGGAAGTGTGAGTCCTTGGAATCTACTACTCAATAATTTTTTTAATGTATATCAATCTGATATATGATATGAGACTCTCCAAAATATCTTTTATTAATTTTATTATTCTTATATTATAATTACATGTTGATTACTTATTATTCTAGGATACTGAATTTGTTCAATTTTCCTATATCCTTGAAAACTATTAGTCTATTCACTACACCAAATATTTTTTGCATTTGCTTCATGGGCAACTTTTCTTTTGACCAAGGTTTAATTGATTGTCTACTTTTTGTCTACCTTTCATTTTAACTGAAGTTTGATTTGATGATATTACTTTAGTAATATAATAAGTTAATGGTGTTGGTGTTGGGCTGACAGTAGTAGCTTATTTTTCCATGGTAAATGATACAAGCATTGTTAGTTTTACAACATGTTTGAATATAAATATTTTAAATAAAATATGCATAAATTAGGTTATAGATATTTAAAAATTGAAAATTGGTTGGTGAACCTTTATTTACAGCACTGTAAACCATGAAAAACAATTTAATGGTAAACTCAACTTCCATTGAAGTTGTCATACTACAATATAAATACCAATCTTACTTGAGAAAAAATTGATATTAAGATTATATAAAATTTTTATGAATGCTAGCTGATCACAAATAATGCATAGGATGAAATGTCAGTATTCTTTTAAATCTTATTGTTTAAATTATTGTTTAATACAATGTGTTTTATTTATTCATGGATAATTTAATTAAATGCAAATCATATATTTTCTAGTGTATGATTCAATAAAGTTTATAAGTGAAGGAAGTTTTGACTCTTTATTGTGCTTGTGTTAGAGATGATATGTTGGGTAAAGCCAAAATATTTATTAGTTTAATTAGAAATTAAGTTTGGCAAAACTAATATCTCAAAGAGTTTGGTTGCTCATATTGATTTAGAAGGCTGAAAATACTTAACCTAGATCTTCGTTGCTTAGTTTGCAAGTGAATACCTACTCAGGTTGTGCTACTTGAATTGTTGATATTGTGTAATCTTGATAACATCAAATTCATTAAATTTAAAATTGTTCATATTTTTTTTTTCACAACCTCCATAACTTTGATAAAATTAAAGAAAAAAATAATTTTTTTCATTAAAAAGAAGAAACCATCCTCAATTAAATATAAAATATGAGCTAATTATGGTGATGCTAATTAGTAAATTCTTTTTTTTTTGCTAATTTAATATTGTTTGAAAATATTTTTTATTGTTGTTAGGTGTTATTAGACCTAGAAAAAATTATGTATTGGTGCATTAGAATAATAATTTTTAAAAAAGTACCTAAATAAGTAAATATTCATATTAAAAAATACATCAAAATAAAAGATTTCTACTTTTTGGTAAACTCAAAAGATACTTTTATTGCTCCAGTATATTTATTGATTTGAAAAAAAATAAAAAAATAAAAACAAAAAATCCATTTTCAAAAACACTATAGCAAGAGAGGTATACTGTTTTGGAAAATATTATGCTAATTTGAAGCAATATAATATTTATATAAATATTATAAACACAACATTATATATAAACATTTATACATTTTTATAATCATATGACATTATATATAAATGTTTATAGTCTAATATATAATATATATAAACGTATAACATTATATATAAATATTGATATGTTTATGTAAACATATAATGTTATATATAAATGTTTATACATATGTATAAATGTTTATAAATATTTATACAACATTTACAAAACTCTATCCATTTATATAATTATTTATATAACATTTATCAAAATATAAAATGTTTATACATATTTATAAAAATTTATATAATATATAAATTTTTATATAAAAATATAGTATTTATAATGTTTATATAATTGTGATATTTATACAATATAATATTTATAAAAGTTTTTCATATATATATATGTGTGTGTGTGTAACATTTATAAAAATATTTTAATACAACATTATATCTAAACACTTGTACATTTATATAATCTTATGCCATTATATTTAAAAGTTTAAACTTTAATATAAATGTGCAACTAAGAGAATAGTGATGTGCAATATGATGCTTGTATGCATACACAAGAGATTATCTCTATAATATATATATCATATGAAGAAATGATATATTATAGATGGATATTAGTAGTTTTATCTATGAATGAGGACGAGAGTAGTATTGGGTATTTAGAAAACAAGTCAATTATCATTGTCATTTGGGAGTCTTCATAGAGCTCTTCTATCGTGATGATTACTTTAAAGAAGTAAAGAAATCTTTTTTTTTTTAATTGTTGTTGATACTTCTTATGTGTTTTTTATTATAGTTTTCGTAACTCATCTTTTTACTTAGATGTATGATAAACTTAGAAGTTAATAATCGTAGTATAGAAAATAATTATTTGCTTAATATTTTTTTATTTTTTTAAAAATATTGATATAGCTACTAAAAATTATCTAAAATCATTTGTTATATTAATATACAAGTTGAAATTTGTTGCTTTTGTCTTTTTTTTTATTTTTAGATTTATTTGTAGTCTTATTTTTGTAATTTATATTTGCAAGTAATTAATTTTTAATTTTATTTTTTTGGATAATGTTAAGATTATATATTTTTATTGTATGGTCAGATATTTTATTAGGTGTTTGAATATTATTGATATGTTACATATTCATTTTTTACTTGGTTATTTATTTTTTATTTAATTGAGATGTTATAAATTTTGTATGGTTATACATCTATACAATATATCAATGGTTATATGAAATAATATATATTTTTAATAAATGAAATAATATTAAAATTTAATTGCCAATTATTAGTTTTCATAGTAAATAGTAATATTATTTATTTTCTCCATTGTTATAAACATAAAATTAATTTTTTTATTTCTGAAATTTATTTGATTAATTTATAAATAATATTATAAAAAATAACCATAAGAATCTCATAAACTATTAACCATAAATTTATTTAATTATTAAAAAATATAATTAATAGTTAAATATAAAATAATTTTGTTTTCTAATATTTTCTTTTTTTGACCCGTCACTCACTCGTTTGGCCGTCTCTACATAATTAGGTTAGTTCACTTCTAAAAAACATTTGTCTCTCAGAACACACCTTCATCAAAGCATCATTTCGTAGATTCTTATTAAACAAATAAAATATATGTATCTATCTATCTATCTATCTATCTATCTCTCTCTCTCTCTACCTATTTTTTTTTGTTTATTTTCATTATAATTTAATGAGAAATTAGTAATGAGTTTTGCAAATTTAAAATCAACAGTGAGCTAAATGCAACTTTTTTATTGATTTCTTCTGTGTCAATGATAAATCAATAGTGTGAATTGTTTTATTTTAATGATTATTTTTGAAAAGGTTTAATGGATTTCAAATAAATAGAAAGTGTGCTAGATCTGAAATTCGAAGAAGAATAGTAAAAGAGGACGAGAAAATAACAAGAGGAGGAGATGAGCAAGGTATAGTAATTTTTTAAATTCAAGTTATATCTTATATTTTAATTTATGGTTTTTATATTTTAGAATTTTGTCCTATAAAGAAGGTGTATATGAAGAACCTATGAAAATTTATCTACTAATCAAGCTTTTGGGGTTATAGTGTGAAACTCTTATATATTTCTCAAAGAAAAAGTTACAGCTTACCCATAACCTTTAATTTTGGTGTCATTACTCATGTTGATAGTTTGTTGAGGCAGTAATTTGTGTTGGTGGATGATGATGATTTCTATTTAGTTTTTTTTCTTAATAAATCATATTTTTGTGGCATTTAATTAGGTACCCAATATATTCCATAGTAATTCTTCTCTGTTAAGATCGTAGATGCTTTAATTAATTTAATTGTCCTGATATTAATTATTGTTTAATAGTACTATTGAAAAACTTCACTACACTAAACTTTATTATATCTATCAAATATTGGAATGTAGAATCAAAGCACACTTGATTGAGAAATGGAAAGTGTAGAAGACTAAGAACCCAAGTCAGACTATATATTATTATAAGCAGGAGAACAAACATTGTGCAGAATTTTCTTAATGTGTTTTATAAGATACCATGCATGGTAATTTTTTTGGTGTATACATTTATAATAAGTAATTATTCCATCATTATACAGTGTTCACATGAGTAATATGATAGATAATTTGATTAGTAATAAGTATACCCTTCCTTTTTTTAAAAAAATGCGCATATAGTATTTTATCCAAAGTAGTGTAGATGTGTGGTGCATGTGAAGTTGCTTATTTAGTGCAGCCTATGTTTTCTTTACATGCACATTATTTATTATTTACAATGAAACATGTGTACTAATATACTTCTCAACACAAAAAACAGGCCAATTTATTTGTGACACATAAAAAATTAGAAATTATCATAAATAATATTGTTCAACTAAATGAAAAAAAATCAAACAAGATGAAACACGTCATTTAGTAGACTTTCAAAATTTTGACTATGATCTAATATTGATTCTAAGATTATTATTGAGAATCAAAATATCAAAATAATGTTTTTTGATTAAAATTTTTTATTGGATCTAAATCTCCATATGAAGAAATATCTTTAATATTGGTGTGATATTTTAGATTTAATGTTATTATAGTAGTATATTTTTTGTTAAATTCAATATTTAGCAATAAAAAATTAATGATAAACAAAAATCAAAATTTATCATTAATGCATAATATGATATTCTTGATATATGATACTCTTGATATAGCATATATTTTCCTTTTATTTTTTTTCTTTTCAGCTATTTTAGATTTAGCATATGTTAATAAACCCCTTAGTGCATTTTATGATACTCTTGATATATGACACACACACACACACACACACACACACATATGTATGGATACTTTTTTGTTTGTAATTACTTGTATCATTATATTTTTTGTTATTTATATATTTTCAATGTTTTGTTTTGATGTAACATCATAATATGAGTATATTAAATAAGTTTATAATTTTTTTTGCAATTATAGCCATGTTATTGGTTGATGAAATTAATTAACCCATTTTAGAATCTTTTAAAAAAAGTGATGTGGCCATTTGGTTGATTTGCTCTTTGATTATTTGGGTGTTGTGAAAAATACCTTCTCGGACTACTATTGGCCAAAATATAGCTTTTTTTAATCTTGTGTTTGATGAAATAATACTCTTATGTGTTTAGTATGCTCATAAAAGATTATATTGAAAATAACATATCATCTGAGCTAACAACCATCATAGAAAATGAAAATAGGCTTTTCAAAACAAAAATTAATTTCTCAGTTAAATATCTAATCGATAAAAGTATATAAGTGATGGTCATATCTATAATTTTTGCTAAATTTATAAGTTGTCATCCTTCGTATCGTTTAAGTTTGAATTGATGTGTATGTAAATAATCCTTAAGTGAATTACTCAAATATTAGGATAAATTTCTTTTGCACTGCTATTTTTTAGGCAGTTCTTTAGTTCATAAGATGGTGTGTCCTTAGGTTGCTACTTCAATTAACTATTTATTTATGCATTTCTTTGGCATTTACTCTTAGTGTTTTATTCAGGTGTCTTTTTAATGTTAAGCTTTAGTTTTACTAGATCATATTCATCCTTTTCTAATATCTATCTTGTTAGTAAACTTAATGTAGGATATGACAGAATTACTAAGATCTCTATAGTCAATGAGTTTTGCTTACTTCTTATTCTTATTATCTCAGTCGGGTTTCTTTAGCAAACTATCTCTTGATTATAGTTCTCCACAAAATATGTTAATGTTAATGCTTGTAATTGTTCATATCTTTAATCAGTCTATATTTGTAATGCTAAAAATTTGAAATTGCAAGCTATTCCACATCTATGTTTTCGAGTTTAATACTTTGTATGATATGTTTTCTAGTTCAAATCTATTATGGTTCATGTCTTAATTCTTCATTAATTCATTTTCCAAGAGTTCTTGGAATTGGATCTTCATTCCATTTATTTTTTCATTCCTATTTATTTTTATATTCAAAGATTGAATTGAATAACAGTTGAAATTTTTTTATTTGATCTTCATTGAGAAATGAGAAGCTTACTCCTTCAAACTTGTAATTCAATTCTTATTTGCTTCCCTTTGTTGTCGTTTCACTTGGTTCTTGTGTTCTTTTAATTGTGTGGCTTTGATTAGTTCACTGGAAGAGACATGCTCTCTTCATCTATAAATAGCATGATATATTTTCACATTTAGCATGCTAATAAATGCTCTATCTCTTCATGTAGATTCTACAAATGCATTGCCTAGAAATTCATGATATTTTATCTTTGCATATTCATCTATAAGTGATTTTATTTAATTAATAGTATTATTTGAAGTCAATTGTATGTTTCATTTAGAATTATGATTAAGCATAATTCTTTGCAAATATAACAATGAAAAATGAGTTCAGATCATCAGTGGATATATAAAAGGTTTATAAATAGAATTTTGAATAAATATTTTTTGAGAGGGCTAGAAACTTTCATTAACTTGCTTATAGTCAATAGATATGGATGGACGAGGATAAAATTAAGTTTCCATGTAATAACTGCAAATGTTAGAATATGCCTTTTCATGATGTAAAGACTATTAGATACCATGTGGCTAAATATGGCTTTGTACCAATTTTTTTTTTGATTTATCAAGGGGAAAGTACAATGGATGTGAACATTGATCAAAATTAGGGTACTGAATCATATGTTTGTAGTGAAGAAACATCAAACACATATCATAAAATGGTCATGGAAGCTCTGGTGCTGACTTTAATATGGATTACATGGATGAACTACATAATCTTGAAGCTTAGAAATTTTATGATATGCTTGCTACAGATAATTAGTTGTGGCCTAGTTGTAAAATGCATTCACAATTATCACTCGTGGCTTGACTTATGAGCATGAAGTTTAAAAATCATATGTCTATGAAATTATTTGATTAGATGATAGAACTGATGAAAGAGATTATTTCGGATAATAATTTGGTCACTAACAACTTTTAAACCATTAAGAAGTTACTATGAGGTATGGGTCTACCAGTGGAAAAAATTGATTGTTATTTCAAAGGATGTATGTTATATTGGGGTGGTGATAATGATTTAATTAGCTATATGTTTTGTGATCATCCTCAATGTCAGAAGGCACCTCGTGTTACAGAAATGCGAGAGAAGATGAAAGTTGCAATTAAGAAAATTTATTACCGCTCTTTAATTCCTCGATTACAGCAACAATAAGCATCAAATGTTATAGCACATGATATTAGGTGGCATCCTGAGCATGAGGTTGAAAAAGGGGTGATGCATCATCCATTAGATTCACTACTGAAAGTTGAGATGTGAGATTGGGTTTCTACACTGATGGTTTTTAGCCATTTGGCCAATTTGGATAATAGTATCCTAAATGGCTAGTGATAGTGACACCTTACAATTTGCCTCCATGGTTGTGTATGAGGAGTAATATATGTTTCTGTCAATATTGGTTACATGGCCAAAAAATATGAAACACATGTTGGATGTTTTCTCAGAGCCTCTTAAAGTAGAGTTGTATCATTTATGAGATGTTGGCATAAATACATATGACATCTCAAAGAAGCAAAATTTCATTATGCAGGCGATGTGAATGGTATGTGATTTTACTGCATATTCAATATTGTTTGGTTGGAGTATAGCAGGATGGTTAGCATGCCCATTTTGCATGGACAAGTATGATGCTTTTATTCTTAAATTCAGTGGTAAACAATCATGGTTTGATAACCATCATAAGTTTCTACCTACAAATCATCCCTTCCATAGAAATAGAACTTCATTTCAAAAAAATAAAATAGTGATAATAGTTCTACCAGCCGTACATTAAAGAGATGATATCTTGATAGAGATATAGAGTTTAGGTCTGAAGAAGATAACTGAAATGGATGCTACTGGATTTAATGGACCAATATGCAAAATATTTGGCTGGAGAAAAAGTAGTATTTTTTGGGACTTGCCCTATTGGAGGTCCAATTTAATTTGTCTTAACTTGGACGTAATGAATATTGAAAAAAATATGTTTGACAATATTTTCAACATTTTCCTGAATGTAGACGAAAAAAAGTCACTTTAAAATTAAGATAAGAGTTGAATGATTAATATTGGTGTCTTGAATTGAAATAGTATGAGGCTACCAAAAAATACCCTAAATCTTGTTACACACTTGATAAAAAACCAAGATAGTCTTAGTGTGAATAGGTTAAAATTTTGAAATTTTCAGATGGGTAAGTGTCAAAATTTGGCAGATGTGTATATATGAAGAAGCCTAAGTGATTTGGAATAAAAAGTCATGACTATCATGTATTTATGCAGAGATTAATACCAATTGCTTTCCGTGAAATACTTTCTTTAAGTCTTTGGAAGGTTCTTACAAAACTTAATTTATTCTTCAAATAACTAATCACACCTACAACCAAAATAGATGACATGTTGAGACTAGAGAATGACATACCTCTCATTCTTTGTAAGCTTGAATGGATATTCCTACCATGTTTATTTCACTCAATGGAGCAATTTTCGGTCCATTTGGCTTATGAAGCAAGGATAACCAGGCTAGTGCAATATAGGTGGATATATCCTTTTGAGAGATAAATAAATTTAAGTAGCTATGTTTTATTATTTTAAACATAAATTAATATTGTAATTTGATTTAAATGAAACCTAACATAATGGTTGTAGGTATCTTCGTAAGTTGAAATTGAATATTAGAAACAAGGCAAAAGGTGAAGGTTCAATTTGCAATGCATATGTAGTAGAAGAAGCATCATCATTTTGTTCTTATTATTTTGAGGAGCATGTCAATACAAAGAATATAAATATCCCTTGGATGATGAAGGTCATGTGCTGGTGGAAGATAAATCTAAGGACAAACTATCTATCTTCAAGCACCTTGAAAGAGCAATTGTAAGTGTAAAGAAAAGCTATATGACAGATGAAGAGTACAAAGCAACCCAAAGCTACATTTTACTTAATTGTGAGAAAGTAGCACCATACATTGAGTATGTATACCTAAAATGGTTGCAGGTTTAATCATAGGATAATTTTGTCCTGAATATAAATAATTTAAAATTGATATCCATTATTTTCTCTCTATTAGTATTTGTGCAGTGTTTATGTTAAGCAGTTAAAACAGAGACAACCAGCCATTCTGAGACATGAGGTCGATTCTATGCTAGAAATAGAATTTGCAAATTGGTTCAAGAACTATGTAAGAATTATTAAGCCTTAATTTTTTTAATATTTTGATTTATTAGTATCTTATATTTTTTAACATCATTTGTTGATTTAATGCAACTTACAAATGATCTTTCAAATGGAGATACCAACATATTCATATAGAATCTAAGTAAAGACACATTTAGATATGTGACAACCTATCCTGGGTATTTTGTCAATGACTATAAATTTCAGACAAAAGAGCATGATTCTTCTAAAGCAACTATGAATAGTGGTTTATACATTAAAGGCTCAAGTAATATTGTAGATGAGATTGATTATTATAGTCAAATAGCTGAAGTTATTGAGTTGGAGTATCTTGGACACGAAAATAATAAGATTGTATTATTAAATATAAGTGGTTTGATCCTACACGAAATGTGGGTACAAAGATTCATTCGGATTATAAGCTAGTGGATGTTAATCATAAACATAGATTTAATCGATATAAGCCATTTATTATGATAGTTCAAGCTGCTCAAGTATATTATTATACATATCTAAGTTTATCTCGTGATAAGAGTGACTGGTGGGCCATTTGCAAAATCAAAACTCAATCAAATTTTAAAGAACCAACATCTTAAAAATGATGTGCAAACATAGCTTTTGCACTAGCATATATAATATTGAGCATGTGCAAGTAGATAAAGATCCAGAAAACTTATGTGACTCAAATGGTGGCCTAATAAAAATTGAAGATGATCATTTTCTATCTGAAGATGAGTTGGAACTTCCATCAGAATCACATAAAATGTCAGAAGATCCATTAAAGGATGATAGTGATACCAATAATTAAACTATTAGAATATTATAGTTTCAAAGAGTTTCTATATTTTGTTGTAATTCATTGGTGTGTGTTATTCTAAAATGCATAGTTATTCATCATACAATATCAATTTGTGTTTTCATTATATCTCTATTATTTGTACTTTGTTTTTACTTTTGTACAGTAGATGGTGCATAAAGGACATGGGTGTGGTCAAGTGTACGTGGACACAGACATGGACAAGATTCATCTAGTATTTTATGTCCTATTGTGCAGTCAGCACCATCTCATACCCACCCTATCTAGACTTCAACATCATCATTACCTTCACCATCACCATCACCATCATTGACACATTTATCATCACCTTTATCAGATATAAGGCCACCATCCATTGTCCTCCTACACACACTTTTGATCCATCACCATTATCTACACACATTTTACACCATCATTTATACACCATCGACATCATCAAATGTTGTGACATTCTTTAAAGGTAGTGCTAGGTTAGTAATTGAGATTTTGGGTGAGAGGCAATAGAAATATGTAAATATTACTTTAATAAAAAATTATGATGTCATTGTTAGTGGTTTTGTTTTTATATATAGTTATGAAATGCTTGTTTTGAATGTTAATTTTTTATTTTTACAGTTTAATTCCATTTACAAGTGTTCGGCTATGATTACAAAGTCATTCAAAAAAAAAAGTTGATACCAAAGCATTCTCATGGAAGAAAGGTTCTGAATCAACAAAAGAGATGAACTTTTATGACTTTTAGTTAAAAACAAAGATTACAAAAGCATTGAAAATTAAGTATCTAATTAGTTAACTATTATGTTAGTTATTATTCAAGTAAAAAAGAATTATGTTCTTGTTATTAAAATAGTTTTTTGTGAATTTTTTATATATAGAATCAGTGTACATGGGGAGCCAAATTTGATGGGTGGATAAAGTCATTGTGGGAGAGAAAAGCTACCAAACAATACTCACCTTTTGTCCATAAATTGAAGATTCTAAAAGATAGGCCTGATTTTATACCTTAGGATGAGTGACCCCAGTGGCTTAAGTATTGGAAGCAGCCAGAAGTAAAGAAAAAATTAAAGATATCCAGCAAAAACCGAACATAGCAATTTATAATTTTAAACTTTAAAACATTTGTATATTTAACAGTTGGCCTAATAGTCCAAATCATTCAAATATTTGCATGTTTTTTAACATATATTATTTTTTGACTTAATAAATACATACTTTAGGCTTGAGAACTGGGTCAAAATCCCAATTTTTATGAGATTTTTAGAAAGATGTATGTGAGAAAACGGATTGGTAGTTTGTTGACAACAAATCTAAGATGATTGCTATAAGAATCTATTATATTAATAAACTTTTAAAATACTACAGTAAATATTGAAAGTTGTGTGGACTAAATAATATTCGATTTATTTTATTTATATCTAGCACAATATTTTATTTTATTTTATCATAAGACTTTGTGGAGGAATGTTTGACAGTTGATTCTTAGCTAGTTGAGAATTTAATGGATATTCAACCAATCGAATATGATCCTATCAATTTGGAGACCATATAATGTTAAAAGAAGCATCAATGTGTATGACATCAGCTCGAAGGGTGCGGCTTTTTTTCTAGCAGTCATGCTTCTATTTCCTGTAACTCAACAGTGGTGGATGAGGTGATCATAAAGCAAGTAATCAAAAAAAATGAATGTTTTGTATTTATATATAGATAAATGAAAGAAAAGGATTAGCAGATTATCTTTTGAAGAAAGAAATCCAGGAAATGAATGAAGTGAATGATGAGATGAAAGAAATAAAGAATGTAATGCAATAGTAGATGTCCTATATGGAGACACAATTAGCGGGCATGACGTGAGAGATAGAATACCGAGTTCTAGTAGAGAAACCACACAGGAGAGGATAACACAAATGCACCAGCTAATGATGAGGATTATAATTTAGTTTTAAATGATTATATACCTATGATATATCTTTGTTTTAATTATGTAATTATTGTATTAGAATAATTTTTGAACTTCTTTTACTTTTTTTTTAATTATAAAAAATGGTTTATAGTATATTTTTTATTCAATTTAATATAAAAATTTTAATAAAAGTAATTAAAATTGTTTGTAAAAAAATAAAAATTGTGAAATTAGTTTTGGAATGAAAATAGCTAGGTATAATTGTCAAATGGGCTGGGCTAGCCCGACCCAGCATGAAGCACAGCATAGTTTGGCTGTGCTTGGCTTATAACGGCACGAGAATGACCCATGCCCATGCTAATGTTGGACTTGCCCTCAACACATGTCGTGCCATGCCAGGCCGAGAGATTTTGACCCGCATTCCTTGCCAGGCACGGCAAGAATGCCTGGCACATGGGCACGGCACGCGTGACCACGCACTGAGCATGGTAACGATGATACGACGTCGATAGGTGATGCTTGCCATGCCATGAAAGGGTGATGGGAATGAGGGGTGTGGTGGCACGCCGTGGAAACCCAAATTTTTTTAAAAAATTAGGGTTACCGCCCATCAATAATCAGGCCGAACAAAGGTGAACCCAGAGGGTTTCAGGCCGTTGGACCGTGTCGGCCCTACCTCCACTGAACCATCTCGGGCCAGGCACGACATGGTTACTATACTGTGCTATGGCTTGACCCTTCATGGTAGCCCTGTAGGGCAGCCTAAAATTGGGCCGGCCTAGCCCGCCTGCCATATTAGACACCTCTATAGCTAAGGATTATTCCATCGCTAATTTAGCTAAGAAATTTTCTATCTATATTCAGATGAAAGATATTATTTACTACTTTTAATTATGATCAAAATTAGCAAGGGAAAAAAAGAATTAGCAAGAAAATTTCTGTCATTCAAAATTTTGTTAGGGAAATTTTTTTTTCGTTAATATTTTGAGAAAAGTAATTTAGGTTGGGATAAATTTCATCGTAAATCCATCGCTATTCTATTTTACTGAAAAAATTTCTTATGATAGCTAATGAAATTTACCTAGCTATTATGTCTATATATCTTTATATTTGTATGTCTATTTGTCTATCTATCAGTTTGTCTATCTGTATATTTATCTGTCTATCAAACTATCTATCTATTTATCTATATATATATCTCTCTTTGTCTATTTGTCTATCAATCAATCTTGTTTGTCTATCTATCTATCAATATGTCTATCAATATGTCATTCTATCTTTTTTATATATCTATCTATCTATCTACTTGTCTATCAATTTGTCTATCTATCTGTCAAAATATCTGTCTATAAATCTATCTATAAATCTAACTATTACTCTATCTATCAACTTGTCTATCAATCTATCTATGAATTTTTATATCTAAATATCTATATATATGATCTATCTATCTATTTATCTATCTATCTATCTATCTGTATACCTATTTGTCTATCAATATGTCTATCTATCTGTCTATCAATCTATCTATCTATCAATTTTTCAATCAATATATATATATATCTTTCTATCTATCAATCAATCTATCTATCTATCTTTCTAGCTATCTATCTATTAGATTATCTATCTGTCTATCTATCTATCAGTCAATCTAACTATCTCTTTATTTTTCTATCTATCTATCTATCTATATATCTATCTTTCTCTCTATCAATCTATCTATTTATCTATCTACCTATCTATTTGTCTATCTATCTATCTATTTGTATATCTATCTATCTATCTATCTATCTATTTGTCTATCTATCTATCTAACTATCTATCTATCTGTCTGTCTGTCTATCTATCTTCTTATCTATCTTTATGTCTATCTATCTGATCTATCTATCAATCTATCTATCTATTCATCTATCTATCAATCTATCAATCTATCATTGTGTCTATCTATTTAGCTATATGTTTTTTTGTCTATCTATATATCTATCTATCTAACTATCTATCTATTTGTCTATCTTCTATCTATCTATCCATCTTTTAGTTTATCTATCTATTTGTTTATCTATCTATTTATCTATTTGTATATCTATCTGTCTATCTATCTATCTATCTCAATCTAACTATCTATCTCTCTAACTATCTTTCTATCTATCAATCAATATATTTTATTTATCTATCTCTCTATCAATATGTTAATAAATCTGATAATCAATCAATCAATCTGTCTGTCTATATATCTATTTATTTATCTATCTATTTATCTATCTATCTATCTAACTAACTAACTATCTATCTGTCTATCTGTCTGACTGTTTGTCTATCTATTTATCTATCAGTCTACCTGTCTATCTATCTATCTATGTAACTATCCATCTATGTGTCTCTCTTTCTCTCTATCTATGTCTATCTATCTTTCTATCTATTTGTCTTTCTTTCTATCTATTAATTTATCTATGCATCTGTCAGTCTATCTATTTTTATATCTATCTATCTATCTATCTATCTTTTTGTCTATCTATCTGCCTATCTTTTTGTCTATCTATCTATCTATATATCTATATCTCTATCGATCTATCAATCTATTTATCTATCTATCTATCTGTCTGTCTGTCTATCTATTTATATTACAAAAAAAAACATCATTTAGAGACAAACATTTTGGTCTCTAATCCATCTATAAATAGAATTCCAAATGGGTTAGAACGAAAGTTTCAGTCTTAAAATGCTGGTATGTGATTTTGACCATCTCTAATACATCTCTAATTAATGATTGATCTTTTAGTCTATAATCAGAGATGGATTAGTGATGGAGTTTACAATCTCTAAATTAATTATTCCAAAGCTAATTTCGTCTCAGATTAGAGATAGAATTTTTGGTCTTAAATTCTATCTCTGTTTATAGAACAGATTTGATTCTATCTTTGAATTCAGAGATAGATTTCATTCTATCTCTAATTAGACTGAATTTTTGGTCTTAAATTTTCTTCTCTCTTCAAAGATCGAATGATTTCGTCTCAGATCAGATATGAAAATTTTGGTCTAAAATTCTATCTCTAATCAAAGTGCAACATTCCATCTCTAAACAAAGATGAAAATTTCAATTTCTTTTCTATCAATATATACAAATATTTTTGTTCACATGTCATGACTTTTCATACCGATCTTTTTGTCATTAAAAGTCAATTATATGAAATCATTAAGATGTCTTTATAGTTAAAATAATAGATATCATTAAATAAGTTGAAATACACAATACTTTAATTAATTATAAAATATAGTATTCTTAAATAAAAAAAGGTATTAGTGTCAAATATAGCTACTAATCATTATTACCATGAA
>JAREIK010011712.1:0-26138 GCA_029783825.1 Sapria himalayana
ACATATCTATCTATTTATATAGATATCTATTTTTCCTATCTATCTATCAATCTGTCTATCTAATTGCCTATCTATATGTCAATATATCTATCCATCTATATATCTATATATCTATATATCTATCTATCTATCTATTTGTCTATCTTTCTATCTATATGTATATTTTTTTACTATCTATCAATCAATCATTTTCTATATATCTATTTGTATAACTTTCAGTCTATCTATATGTCGAATCTATCTATCTTTTTATTCTACCCTATATATCTATTATTTATCTTTCTATTTATCTATTTGGTATCTCTTTATCAATATATCTGTCTATCAATCTATCTTTATCTATTTTTCTTTCTTTCTATCAATCATTATTCTATAGTCTATAAAAACTGTCTATCAACTATCAATCTTTCTGACTATCAGTTTATCAATCAATATATCTATCCATTTGTATATATATCTATTTATCTATCTATCATTCTTACTATCAATAAATCAATCTTTCTGTCTATAAATCTATCTCTCTATTTAAATTTCTTTTTCCTTTTGTAAATCTGTCTGCCTATCGATTGTAACTCTGTATATCTATCGGTTCAATCTTCTTATTAGTTTATCTTTCTGTCAATTTGTTTTTCTATCTATATCTATTATTTGTCTATATATCTTTGTATATATCTCTAGATCTATATGTGTATCTATCTATGTATCTATCTATATGTCAATCAATCAATCTATCTATCTATCTATATATCTACCTTTTTGTCAATCAATCAATCAATCAATCTATCTATCTATCTATCTATCTACCTTTCTGTCTATGTACCTATCTTTTTATATGTCTATCTATATATCTAACAATCAATCTATCTATCTATCTATAAATCTATCTTTTTATCTAGCTATCTAGCTATCTATCTCTCTATCTATATTTATATCTATTTATCTATCTATCTATCTTTATTTCTTTCTTTATTCACTTAATCAATCATTCAATCTGCTTATTAATCTATATATCAATATGTTTTTTGATGTATCTAGTAATATTTCTATCTCTCAAACAATATGACTATCTTTCTGTCTTTAAATATGTATATATATCTATCTATCAGTCTATTTATCTATATATTATATATTTGTCTATTTATCTCTCTAATTATCTATGTATCTATTTCTCTATCTATGTATCTATTTATTTATATATCTATCTTTATATCAAATAATCTATCTATATATCTGTCAATTTGTTAATTAATCTATCTTTCAATCTAACTATATCAATCTTTTTATACTTCTGTATATGTTTCTATCTATTAATTTATCAATCTATCAATCTTTCTTTTTATAAAACAATCTATCTATCAATCTTTCTTTCTTTAATTCTATTTGTCTTTCTTTCTATCTATGTATTTGTCTATTGGTATATATAATTGTCAATGTTTCTATATGTCTATTAAAATGTCTATTTCTCTATCAATCAATCAATCTATCTATCTATCTATCTATTTGTTTATCTATTAATTTATTTATCTATATGTCTATCTATCAATGTATCTATCTATATATTAATCAATCGATTTAAATATCTATATATCTATCTATCTATCTAGATGTCAAAGTATCTATCCATCAATCAATCAATCAATCAGTTTGTCTATCTATCTTTCAATCATTATATTTATCTATCAATCATTCTTTCTTTCTTTATTTCAATCAATCAATCTATCTTTCTATCAATATATATGTCTATTAATTTGTATATGAATCTGTATTTTAACCTGTCTATCAATATATCTATCAATAATTCTATATATCTATCTATATATCTATCTATTTGAGTATCAATCTATCTATCAATATATCTATTTATATATGTATGTGTTTGTCTTTTTATCTAATTATTTATTTGTCTAGCTATCTATCTATGTATTTGTCTATCTATTTATTTATATATCTATCTATTTATCTAATTGTATTTCTATCTGTCAATCTATCTATTTATCTATATATTTATCTATCTATCTATCTGTCTATCTATTTATCTATATGTCTATCTTTTTCTCTATCTATTTATCTATCAATCTATCAATCTACCTAACAATTTGTCTAATAAAATTTCTATAAATCTCGTTAACTATCTATCTATCTATTTGTCTATCTATATGTATATCTATCTTTTTATCATTCTAGATATCTATCTATGTATCTGTCTAACTAATTATCTATCTATTTGACTGTCCATCTATTTATCTACTTTTCTATCTATCTCTCTTTCTATCTAGTTATCTATCTATATTTTTATCGATCGATCTATCTTTCTATTTATTTATCTATCTATCTATCTATCTATCTATTATCAATTTATATATCTATCTATCTGTCTATCAATTTGTCTATCTATCAGTCTATCTACTTGCTATCTATCTGTCAATGTATGTGTCTATCTATTGTTATATCTATATGTCTATATATATGTCTATTATTTGTTTATCTTCTATCGATTTATCCAACTATCAATCTGTCTAATAATCTATCAATCTATCTATCTATAAATCAATTTATCTATCTATCTTTCAATCTTTTTATTAATAAAACAAACTATATGTATATCAATTTATCTATCAATATGTCTGTTAATCTATCTATCAATCTTTCTATCTATATATCAATCTATCTATCTGTATATTAATTTATCTATCAATCTATCCATTTATAACTCTATGTATTTGTCTTTCTATCTTTCAATATTTATATGTCTATCTATCTATTTATCTATCTATCAGCATAACAATTAATTTGTATATCTATCTATCTATCTATCTATCTTTTTATCTGTATGCATGTCTATCTATCTATATATCTATTTGACTATCTATTTGTTAATCTATGTGAATATCTATCTATATATCTATACGTATATCTATCTGTCTATATACCTATCTATCTATCTATCTATTTATCGATCTATTTATTATTTTTTCTATCTAATTGTGTATCTATATATTGATCCATCTATCTATCTATATATATATTTGTCAATTTATTTGTCTTTTATATCTTTCTATCTATCTGTTTATTTATTGGTATCTCTATTTATCTATTTATTTTTATATATATCTATCTATCTATATATCTTTCTATCTATCTGTCAATCCATCTATTTGTCTATCTATCTATCTGTATAAAAATATATATATCTATCTATCTATCTATCTATCTATCTTTCTTTCTTTCTTTATATATATCGATCTATCTATCTATATTACTATTATCTATTTGTCTAACTAACTAACTATCTATCTATATTTCAATCTACCTATCTTTTATTTGTCTATCTTCTATCTAATTTTCATTATATAAATTTGTATATCTATCTTTCTATCTATTTGATTAATTATCTATCTATCTTTCTTTCTTTCTTTCTCTCAATCTATCTATCTATAAGTATATCAAATTGACTATCAATATTTCTATAAATAAGTATATCAATCTATCTATCATTCTTCCAATCAATCAATCAATCTATAAAACTATGTATGTCTGTATATCTATCTAGCTATCTATCTATCTTGTTGTCTTTCAATTTGTCTGATTTGTATATCTATCTATCAATCTTATTGTCTATCTATTTGACTATCTATCTATATTTCTATCTATCATGTATATATTTGTCTATCAATTTGTCCATCTATCTATCTATTTATCTATCTATAAATTTATCTATCTATCTAACTATGTATTTGTCTATTAATCAATCTTATTCTCTCTAAATATCTATCTATCTTTCTTTCTATCAATTAATCAATCTATCCATCTATAAATTTGTCTATTAAGCAATATTTAAATATTTCTTTTAATTTGTCTATCAATATTTCTTTCAAACTTACTATCTGTGTCTATATATATGTATAACAATCTATCTTTCTATGTGTCTTTCTATTTGTCTTTCTATCTATCTATCTATCTATTTATCTATCCATCTATATATTTATCTATTAATCTAACTATATTTATATCAATCTATCAATTTATATATTATTCTTTGTGTATGTCTATCTGTCTGTCTATTTATTTGTTTGTCTGTATATCTATATGTCACTCTTTATGTCTATCTATAAGTCTATATATGTAACTATTTGTGTTTATATCTATATATTTATCTATCTATTTATATATTTATTTATCTATCTATATATCTATCTATCTAAGTATCTATCTATCTATCATTCAATATATTAATCAATCAAACTATCTTACTATCTATCTATCTATTGATCTATTTATAAATCTAAATGTCTATTTATCTATCTATCTATCTATATCGATATTTTTCTATCTTTCTATCTATCTAACTATCTCTCTAGCATCAATCAATCAATCTATTTTCCAACTAGTCTATTAATCTATATATCAATCTATCTTTGTATTTGTCTGAAAATATTTCTATCATTCTTTCTATTCATCTATTAATCTATCTGTGTATCAATATAATAATCAATCTATATATATATATGTATGTATGTAAGTATGTATGTATGTTTTTGCCTTTTTATCTAGGTATCAATTTTTCTATCTATATGTCTATCTATTTTTCTTTCTATCAATATGTCTATCTATCTATCTATTTATCTATCAAACTATTTATCTATTTGTCTATCTATTTGTTAACATTTTTGTCTAACTATAGGACAATCTATGTGTCCATCTATCTATATAAATATATCTATCTATATATTTGTCTTTATATTCCAATCTATTTGCCTATCTATATGTTTATCTATGTATTTATCTATCTCCTTATATATATATCTATCTATCTATATATCTATAATCTAACAATATATCCAACTATCATATATCTATCTATATTTCTTTCTATATATCTATTTGTTTGTCTAACTATATATCTATCAATCTTTCTATCTATCTATCTATATCTATTTATATCTAACTATTTGTATATATATCAGCCTATCTATATGTCTATCTATATGTATATTTAGCTATATAACTTTTTATCTATATATCTATGTATCTATGAATCTTTCTATCAATTTCACTATTTATCTATCTATCTATCTATCTATCTATCAATCTATCTATTAGTATATCTATCTATATATCTATTAATCTATATATTAATATGTATATCTATTTGTCCATTTATCTATCTATCATTCTATCTATATTTATTTCTATTAATCAATCGATCTATTTTTCTATCTATCTATCTATCTATCTATTTATCTATTTTTTTATTTGTATATCTAGCTGTTAGTATTTCTGTCTATCTATATATCTACCTATCTATTTATCTACCTACCTATTTGCTTGTCTATCTATATATCTATCTATTTTACTATCCATCTATCTATATATATGTCTATATTTCTTAATATCTATCTATCTATCTATCTGTCTATCTATATGTTTATCTATTTATTTATCTATCTATCTAGCCATATATCTATTTGTCTATCTATCTCTTTATCATTTTTCACATCTATATGTCAATATATGTCTTTATTTATATGTCAATTTATCAATCAATCTATCAA
Organism: Sapria himalayana; assembly: GCA_029783825.1. Lineage (NCBI taxonomy): Eukaryota > Viridiplantae > Streptophyta > Magnoliopsida > Malpighiales > Rafflesiaceae > Sapria > Sapria himalayana. Next base: position 5,553 of record JAREIK010011712.1, read on the forward strand.
TCTATATATTTGTCTATGTATCAGTGTATATATCTGTTTGTTTATATGTCAATTTATATTTTTATAAATCTGACTATATATTTATCTATTTATCTATCTAGCTATAAATCTATATATCAATCTATGTATCTATTTGTCCAATTATCTATCTATCGATCTATCTATATTTATTTCTATCAATCAATCGATCAATTTTTTTATCTATCTATCTATCAGTTTACCTATTTTTCTATATGTATATCTAGCTGTTAGTATTTTTTTCTATCTATATATTTGTCTATCTGTCTATCTATCTATTTATCTATCTACCTATTTTCATGTCTATCTATTTATTTAGCTATTTAAGAATCCATCTATCTATATATATATGTCTATATTTTTCAATATCTATCTATCTATCTGTCATTCTATCTATCTATTTATATATCTGTCTGTCTATCTATCTAGCCATATATCTATTAGTCTTTCTATCTCTTTATCAATTTTCATATTTATATGTCAATATATGTCTCTATTTATATGTCTATCTATCAAACTATATATTTGTCTATGTATCAGTGTATATATCTATTTGTTTATATGTCTATCTATATTTTTATAAATCTGACTATCTATCTATCAATCTATCAATCTATATATCAATCTATGTATCTATTTGTCCATTTATCTATCTATCGATCTATCTATATTTATTTCTATCAATCAATCGATCTATTTTTCTATCTATCTATCTTTCTATCTATTTATCTATCTATCTATCTGTTTATCTATTAATCTATATGTATATCTAGCTATTAGTATTTCAGTCTATCTATATATCTGTTTATCTATCTATCGATCTATCTATTTATTTATCTACCTATTTTCTTGTCTATCTATTTATTTATCTATTCAACTATCCAACCATCTATATATATGTCTATATTTCTTAATATCTACCTATCTATCTGTCTGTTGGTATATCAATCTGTTTATCTATCTATCTAGCCATATATATATTTGTCTATCTATCTCTTTATCAATTTTCATATCTATATGTCAATATATGTCTAATTATATGTCTATCTATCAATCTATATATTTGTCTATGTATCAATGTATATATATGTTTGTTTATATGTCTATCTATATTTCTATAAAACTTACTATCTATTTATTTATCTATCTATCTATCTATATTTCTATTTCAATATTTGTCTATCTATATTTTTATCTATCTATCTATCTATCTACCGATCTATCAATTTATCTATCTTTCTTTCTGTCTAACTATTTATCTATCTATTTTTCTATCTATCTATCTATCTATATATCTATCTGTATTTCCATCTATCTATTTATCTATAATATGTTTGTCTGTCTATCTATTGATCGATCGATCTATCTATCTATCATTCTATCTAACTATATGTCTTTCAATCTGTCTATCAATATATCTATCAATAAGACTATCAATTTTTTATCAATCTATCTATAAATATGCCTATTCAATTGTCTATCTTTCTATATATCAATATTTTTATTTTTTTCGATCAATCAATCAATATGTCTGTCTATCTATTTGTTTATCTATATATCTCATTTTTAGTCTATCTATTTGTCTATTTATCTTTCTATCTATCTATATATCTATTTATCTATTTGAATGTTTGTCTATCAATTTGTCTATTTATTCATCTATCTATATATCAATCTATTTGTTTATCTATCTATCTGTCTGTATATTAATCTGTCTGTCTATCTAATTATCTATCTATCTATATGTCTATCATTCTGTCTATATATCTATATGTCTATAAATCTATCTATCTTTATATTAGTCTATCTGTTAGTCTATCTATCTATCTATCTAGCTATATATCTATCTGTCTATCTACCTAAACTATGTATCTCTCTATTTCAAAATTTGTCTATCTATCTACTTAACTATCTTTGTATCTGTCTATCTATAAATCTATTTGTCTATCTAGCTATCTATCTAAACACTTGCTATTTTGCTAGGGATCGATCCCCAACTAAATTTCCCAAGCTAAATCAATATTTTTTTATTGTGAGCTCTCTATTAACCTGTCTATTAATCTTTCTATCAATTTGTCTATCAATATATCTAACATTCTTCCTATCTTTGTATCTATTTAACTGACTATCTTTCAATATATATATAGGTCTTTCTATCTATCTTTCTATGTGTTTATGTATTTATCTGTCTATCTATATATCTTTTTATCTATATGTCTATCTTTATATCTATCTATTTGTCTATCTTCCTATCTATCTATCTTTCATCTATCTATATATCTTTCAATTTGTCTATTTGTCTATTTATCAATTTATCTTTCTATCTGTTTATTTATAGTTTGTCTATAAATCTATATATCAAAATGATCTGTCTATATATCTATCTATTAATATATCAATTTATCAATTTTCCTATATGTGTATCTTTCTATTAGTCTATCTATCTATATATCTCTGTATCTCTAGTTATCTGTTAGCCTATCACTCTAAGTATCTCTCTATCAATTTGGCTATATCTCTATCTGTCTATCCATCTATCTATCTATCAATCTATCTGTCTATCTGTCTATCTTTCTACATATATATATATATATAATTATATCACTATGGCTATCAATCTGTCTATCTATATGACTATCAATCACTCAATCTATCTTTCTATTTTTATACCTATATGTCTATTTGTCGGTCTATATATTTATCTATCTATATGTCAATCTATATGTCTATATATTTTCTATCTATCTCTATATCTATCTATCTACATATCTGTGTATGTGTGTGTATCTATCTATCTATCTGTCTATTTATAAATCTATATTTATATTATTATGTCTATCTAATTGTATGTCTATCTTTCACTATATCTATTTGTCTAATTGTCTAATTGTTTACTTGTCTATCCATGTATCTATAAATCTATCTTCCTATTTGTCTATCTATCTATCTATCTATCTATGAATATATAAATATATATATGTCTATATATGTATCTATCAATCTATATATTTTAGTATCTAGTTATCTATCTATCTCTCTAATTATCTATTATACTATTTATTTGTCTTTCTATTTGTCAATCTTTCTATCTAACTATATATTTATCTATCTGTCATCTATCTATCTATCTAAAGATATGTTTATCTTTCTGTCAAACTCTCAATCTATCTATATAATTTCCTATCTATCTATCTATCAATCTATTTATATGTCGATCTATCTATCTATTAATCAGTGTATCTAATTTTCTATCGATCTACCTATCTATATATTTATATAACTATCTATCTTTCTATGTTTCTTTCTCTCTATTTATCTATCTATTTATCTGCTTATCTATTTAATTATCTTTTTATCTATCTATCATTCTATATATATATATATATATATATATATATATATATATATATATATATATCTGTCTATCTATTAATCTATCAATCTCTCTATCTATCTATCTATCTATCTATCTAACTATATAATTATCTAACTATCTATCTTTATATCAATCTATTTATCTATTTATGTATCGATGTATCTATCTATCTATCTATCTATCTATCTCTAAATCTATCTATCTGTCTTTTTCTATATCTATCTTTATATATATTGAACAAACTATCAATCTATATGTCTATATGTAAATAAGTCTATATGCCTATCTATCTATTTGCGTATCTGTAAATAAGTCTATATGCCTATCTATCTATTTGCATATCCATTTATATTGCTATGTGACTATCTGTCAATATGTCTAACTATCTATTTGTTTATTAGCCTATATTCCTATTTATCTATGTATCTATCTATCTATCGATATACTTATCTATCTATGTATATATATTACTATCTATCTACCTATCTGTCTATTTGTCTATATATCTATTTATTTATATGTCTTTTTTTAAAGATTTGTTTATTAATCATAGTCCTCTTTTTTGGCAGAGGAATACCCTTTTTACAAGCTACATCTACCCTTTACCCTCTTACTTCCTTTCCCATTTTCAATAAAATAAACTTTTAATTTACATGTAAATTTTCTAATTGAAACATAACAACTAGGTTCCCTTTCTAATTGGGTATTCCTTTGCATCTTTTTCTTTGATCTTTATTCTCTTTTCTTTTTCCATTTAGCTTCACTCTACTTCTTATATCAGGTGCTATATTGCCTTATTCCTGCTTTCACTTGTTTTGGCTGGATCATAACTATATAAACTCTAAATTCCTAGAACAACAAAGAAAAGAAAGCATTTCAAGAGCGTAACTTATTCCCTCCGTTTACCTTTTTGTTTGATCCACTTGAATCTAACGTTTAGTCCTTTTTGCTGTTTTTCCCATTATGCTGATTTGAGGCTTTATCTGCTCCTCGAATCCTCTGCCATTCATTTAATCCAAAATCACTTTCTTCTTCCCCCCTTGGACTGGTTCTAATCTGATTAGTGCAGCATCTCTTCTCCCCGATTCCTAATCTAGACACTAACAGTTCCTAGTACCAATTGACTTAAATAAAATCACACATGACATTACTTCCTTTTTCCAAAAATAGACTTTTACAGACAACAATACAATAGACTCTATTACTTATACTGACACAGGCACTTGTTTAGACTCGCTGCCGGATCCTCTTGCTTTTCCTGTGCTGCAGAAAAATACAAAAAATGCAAACCAAAACAAAGAGCCAATTCCAAAATAGACCACTGTTATATCTTATCCTTATTTATATTTCCTCTTAAATCTTTTTATATATCGTGCGGAGACAGAAATTCCTCCACACAAAAAACTATACCCCCCCATAACAGTTAACTTCATTATTTGATTTTACAATTTTTCACCTAAATATTCTTAAATTTTAGGCTTTAATAATAGCAAATTCCCTACCTTTTTACTCTTAGGTATGGGAAGGCAAGTTTATCCAGTCTTACCAATCCCTTTAGTTTTTCTGGCATAGTCCCCTCTACATACTCATTATCCCCTTTACTAATTCCTATTCAAGCGAGGCAGTCTTCTAGCGCATTGGCCTCCCTATAAATATGTAAAATATTTGCATTTAATTCATTAACAATATTTTTTATTATTTCAATCTCCTCCTCATACTTCCATTACGATACTTTTTTCATTACCAAATTAACTAAAGTCAATAAACCTACCTATATTTGTAGGTTATTAATGCCTAGCTCTTTACAGATATGCAACCCTTTTTTAATGCAATAATTTCTGAGTGAAGAGATGAGGAAGCTTTACCTAAAAGAGTGAATGCTTTAATGATACTCCCTTGAGAATCTCTTTTTACCCTTCCTCCTCCTGCTGCCCCTATATCCCTATTAAAGCTACCATCCATGTAAAGGGATATCTTTCCTTCCGCGGGGTTACTCCAACTTATGCTCTTTGCCCTATGTGTCTTAGTCTTATTAATAGTGAGCGACCATGTATTTCTGAGTTTTCTAACCATATCTATATTCTCAACTTTCAAGGGCTTAATATTAGATATATTACTGATTTCCTTCCTAATATCTTTTAATATTTCAACTGAATTCATTCTTATTCCCAAAATCTGCTCTTGTTTCGAGCTTTCCATAGACTCCAAATAACAACATGCGAAAGATTTTGCGTCAGCCAATTGCTAACAAGACTTCTTTAAGTGTAAGTTCCCCATTTTTAAATTTTTTCTATTAACCCTTCCTGTTTGCTACTTATTTGATTCAATTTCTCCAGCTCTTTCCAGACTCCTGCTGCTATCCTTCCTTCTGAAAATAAATGGTCGATAGATTCTACTGCTTCCTGGAAGTAGTCACATCTTGATGCCATTTTTACTCATTTTCTTTGAATATTACTATCTACTGGTAAAGCTTTAACAAGTACTTTCCATGTAAGTGAACTCATTTTTTGCGAGATGTCCGCTTTCCAAGCCCATTTGAATAATGCTTGTGCTGGTTTCTTCTTTCTGATTAGTTCTTTTACTGATTTTAGAGTTAAATTCACTTGTAGGTTCAGTGACCATTTCCATATGCTTTTTTTCAATATCGAATGTGATTCTACTATTTCTTTTTGTTTTTCCATTGATTTACAAATATTTGAAGCCTTATTTAGACTCTTAGTCCTAGACCCTTCATATTTAGCTCTTATGAACTTTGCCCACAGACTCTCACCTTCTTTTAACCTCTAGCATCATCTACAATCCCATGCTATGGCCATGTCCTGCAGTCTGATGATGCTTAAACCTACCTCCTCTTTTGGGAAGCATATATCATCCTAGTTCTTCTAGTGAAGCTTAAACTTACTCTCTTTTTTCCCCCATAAAAAGTTAGCCATGTCCATTTCCAGTTTCTTAATAAATTTCTTAGGTGGGTGAATAGATGCTAAGATATGTACCAGCATGCTTTGGAGAACGTGAGAGATTAAAGTAATCCCACCCCAAAAACCCAGTAGCTCCTCCTTCAAACATGCTATTTTCCTTCTTAATTTTTCTTGTAATAATATTAAATAATTCTTTCTCAGTCTACCCTCATATATTGGGCAGCCTAGATACATTAAAGCCTCTTTATTTTGGATAAATCCAGTAATTTTTATAATCTTTGTGGCCACTTTTACGGATGTTTTTGATAATAACAAAAACTGACTTTTCTTTTTATTTTCAACTTGCCCCGTTGCTTTCTCAAAAATTTGCAGGAGATCCATAAGATTCATCAGTGATTTGGAAGTCACGTTTGTGAAAATTATGATGTCATCCGCATACGCTAGACAACATATTCTAGATGTATTAATTGGCTGTCTAAACGGAATGATCTTGCTCACTGCCATTCTTTTATTTAAATTACAAATTAATAATTCTAAATAAATATCGAATAATAAAGGAGACAGGGGATCCCCTTGTCTTAAACTCCTTTTCTGTTTAAATTCCTCTCCTTTCTGACCATTTACAATAACTTTTACCCTTACACTTGTGACACATCTATATATTAAATCTATACATAATTCAGAGAAGCCAAACTTTCTCAAAACAAAATAGAGTGTGTCCCATTCAATTTTATAAAATGCTTTAGACAAATCCAGTTTTACTACTAGATTATTCCCTCTTGTTTTAACAGCTATCTCTTTCATCATTTCAGCTGCCAATTTTATATTTTCAATCATTAACCTATTTTTAACAAAACCCATTTGCTCCTGCGATACTATTTCTGGTAAAATAGTGCTTAACCTGCTTTGTAGTATTTTGCTAGAATCTTATAAATAGCATTACATAAGCTAATAGGCCTATAGTCTTCACATATTTGTGGTGATTCCTTCTTTGGAATTAGCACAATAAACGAATTAGCCCATGCCTTAAATATATCCGCACCTACAAAAAAACTTTCAACTACAGAAACAAGCTCTTTTTTAAGAGTATTCAAACTAGTCTAGAAAAGGTAATTATTCCAACCATCTGGTCCTGCTGCACTGTCCTTATCCAGGCAAAAGATAGCATTGTTAACTTCTTCTTCATCCGAAATCATTTCCAAATTATTATTTTGTTTCTTTGTATTAGATGTTTTAATTTCTTTCATTAATTTAATGAATCACATTTGTGAATAACCAAGCCACATAAATGTTTTTTAAAGAATTCATCAAAGATGATTCCTAATTTTTTATTTTCTTCTACCCAGATTCCCTTATCATTTTTTAAACCATTTATTTTGTTATTAGGAGTTTTGATTCTAAACATAGTATGAAAAAATTTAGTATTTCTATCCCCATTTTTAAGCCATTTAATCTTTGCTCGCTGTTTCCAGTAAATTTCTTCCATATGTAATCTAAGCCTCAATTTTCCTTTGACTTTACTTAGTTTGTTGATGATTTCTTCATTTTGAAAATTTTCATATTCTAATTCCAGTTTCTCGACTTCTTCCTCCTCTATTTTTGGTTTATATTTCCAAAAACATCTTTATTCCATAAGTTTAAGCATTTTTTAATCTATATAGCTTACACGTTAGAACCTGCATCGGCTTTCCTATAATTGGCTCTATCCAAGATTCTCTCACCACCTTTTCAAATTCTAGGTGCTTTACCCACATATTTTGAAATTTAAATTTGCTAGTAGTATACTGACTCTTATTGATAGCAATGAGCAATGGGTTATGGTCAGAGCAAGTTCTGTTTAATTGTCTGAGCCCTGTAACACCTTGAGAGGCTACCCACTTCGCATTACACAGAACCCTTTCTAACCTTGCCCAAATTGCCTCTCTTTTCTGCCAGTTATTACACCAGGTATAGCTTGAACCTATAAAATCCACTTCCATCAGATTTGTACTAGTGATAGGAGATGGCTACTTTGTCTGGGATTTTACCTCCTTTCTTTTCTTTCACACTTCTAATTACATTAAAGTCCCCACCTATGATCCATGTGGTGTCTTTCTTCGCTATGTCACGCATTTCCTTCCATAATTCTAACCTATCTTTTTTATTATTTTTAGCATACACTGCCAAAATTATAACCTCTGCATTTATTTTAGAGTTAAAGTGAACTACTTGTTCTATGTTTTTAATTATTATAATATTCATGTAATTGTGCCACATGATCAAAGCTTACCATTTGAATTAACATATGCATTATAAACCCTAGTAGTTTACTATATTTACTCAATTGGTCCTTCTGAATCATAGGTTCAACTATAATTACCAGAGAGATTCTATGAATTTTTATTAAACATTTTAGTCTATTTAACGAGGGGTTATTTGCCACCCCCCTAATATTCCAATAAATATATCTATCTATTTAAGTTAGATTTTGCTTGTGCTCTTGTTGTGCATTTAGACTCATTCGTTCTATTCAAATGCTTCTTCTTGTTCCTTGGCAACTTGTTTATATTTAGGGTATCTTGCATTATTTGAATATATTTTTCTTGATGTCCAAGGTGCATAGCCATTCTTTTGATGGCTTCCATTACCTGACCTCTTGTAAGCTTTTACCAATCCTCTTCGTACATTTCTAAATCATCATTTATTTTTTCCAAAACAACCTCCTCTATTTCTTCTTCCCTCCCTATTTGTGGACAGCTAAACACTTCTGAATTTTCATATAGAAAATCTAGAACATCCTCATTTATCCATTCTAAATCCTCCTCCTTCTCCTTTAATACCCTTCTTACTTTATACATCCTTCCCCATTCCTCCTTAGCTTCACTTCCTTCCAGCCTTCTTCTTCCACTCCCTCTAAACTCTCCTCTACTTCTCTCTCTAAATTCCTATTGCTACTTCACTTCCTCCTCAAAAATAACTAGTTCCCTATTTCTGCCCCCTCTCTCCTCTAAGCTCACTTCTGAATCATTTTCTGCAATTTCAGGTGATTCTCCCCTATCTCTCAACTGTATATGTTGATCCTTCCTAACCCAATTTTACCTATTCTTTCCTCTAACATTCTGCTCCATCCCCTCAGCCCCGGTCTACAATCTCCCATATCATGACCAATTCTTTTACATACTAAGCAGTATGGAGGCAAGTTCTCGGGCATTACAGATTGTCAATACCCCTCTCCATGCTCTCTCTCTTCACTACCTATCCATATTTTATTTGGTGGCTATGAGAGTAAATTACACTCTACACACACCCTTGCATTGTTAGGCCTTCTCATAGAGACTGTTGCCTCATCCCTCAGCATAGGCTTACCCAAAGAAGAATAAATAGCAAACAGAGATTCTTATTGTATAGAAACAATGGTAGATTAGGTACTGAGAACCATATTGGGGCTAGAGGCGCTTCTTCGTGTGGGCTGAAGTATTTCATCCACTTAAGAATGCGTATTGGATACCCACTCACCTACCACAATCCCCTGGCCATAGACGATGGAAATCATCCTTCAAATGGCTTTGTATAATAACATAACTAGGATCATAATCGGCAAACTTCACCATCCCCTTGAACTTCAAAGAATTAATAAACAACTGTATTTCTTGTGCGCGAGGTCTACGGTGGGAAAATTTCTCGACTAACGTGTAGTCAAATGGCTCTACGAGCCTCTGTATCTCCTCTGAAGAGTAGATTACCGCGGATCTACCATTTTTCTTATCGAATATTGGAGGATGGGGCGCGGGCTCATTCAATATTGATGCAAAGGACTTCTTATTTGATAATAAGTCCCTTTGATCCATTTAGAGCTTGAATGCAGCTTTTATTGGGCAACAATGTCGATTCTCCCTCTCTAGAAAATGAGATTTTCTATCTCTAAAAGTTGAGAGCGTTTTTTTCTAATATGTATCTATTTATCTATATGTCTATCTATCTATCTATCTATTTATCTATTAAGTGTCTATCTATCTATCTTTATTTTTATTTATCTAATTATCTATCTATGTGTCTATGTGTCTATCAATCTATCAATCTATCTTTATATCTTTCTATCTATCTATCTATCTATCTATATATCTATATATCTAACTATATATATATATATATTTATTTATCTTTTTATTTGTCTATATGTCTCTATCTATATATCTATTTATTTTTATTTCTATTATTTTGTATATTTGTTTCTTTATCTTTCTCACTATCTTTATATTTGTCTACTTGTTTATATGACTATCTATGTATCTTTAAATCTATATCTCTCTCTCTCTCTATTTGTCTATCTTTAAATATATATATATATATATATATATATATATATACATCTATCTATCTATATGTCTATATATCTCTCTATCTATCTATCTATCTATCTATAGCTCTATCTATCTAAATCTATATTTATCTATCTTTCTATTAATGTACCTTTCTGTCTGGCTATCTATATATCAGTATGTATATATATATATATGTCTATCTATCAATCTATCTCTCTATCAATATACCTATCTATCTATTTATCTATCTATTTATTTATCAATCTATCTATATATAAATCAATATGTATTTCAATCTATCTATATATTTGTCTATCTATCTATCTATATAACTATCTATCTATTTTTCTAAGTCTAAGTAACTATCTATCTATCTGTATATCTTTTATCAATCTAAATGTTTATCTATTTATCTGCCTATTATCTCTCTACCTATCTTTTTATTTTTTGATCTATTTATATGTATATTCGTATATATATCTATCTATCTATCTTTTTATCTTTCCATAAGTCAAATTTTTTATATGTCAATATATCTATCAATCTATCTTTATATCTTTCTATTTATCTATCTATCTATATATCTATATATCTAACTATATATATATATATATATATATATCTTTTTATTTGTCTATATGTCTCTATCTATATATCTATTTATTTTTATTTCTATTATTTTGTATATTTGTTTCTTTATCTTTCTCACCATCTTTATATTGGTCTACTTGTTTATATGACTATCTATGTATCTTTAAATCTATCTCTCTCTCTCTCTCTCTATTTGTCTATCTTTAAATATATATATATATATATATATATATATACACATCTATCTATCTATATGTCTATATATCTCTCTATCTCTCTAACTATCTATAGCTCTATCTATCTAAATCTATATTTATCTATCTTTCTATTAATGTACCTTTCTGTCTGGCTATCTATATATCAGTATGTATATATATATATGTCTATCTATCTATCTATCTCTCTATCAATATACCTATCTATCTATTTATCTATCTATTTATTTATCAATCTATCTATATATAAATCAATATGTATTTCAATCTATCTATATATTTGTCTATCTATCTATCTATATAACTATCTATCTATTTTTCTAAGTCTAAGTAACTATCTATCTATCTGTATATCTTTTTATCTATCTAAATGTTTATCTATTTATCTGTCTATTATCTCTCTATCTATCTTTTTATTTTTCGATCTATTTATATGTATATTCGTATATATATCTATCTATCTTTTTATCATTCCATAAGTCAAATTTTTTTATGTCAATATATCTATCTATCTATCTTTCTGTAAATTTATTTATCTGCTTATCTGTCTATCTATCTATTGATATGTCTATTTTTCTAGTTTTTTATTAGTTTATCACTCTAACTATTCTTCTATCAATTTTGCTATCAATCTATCTGGCTATCTATCTATATATCTATCTATCTGTCTATCAATATATCTATCAATCTGTCTATATATATATATGTCTATTTATCTATGTATATTAGTATATCTCTCAATTTTGATATTTATATATTTTAATATCTATTTATCAATCAATCTTTTTATTTTCTTATCTATATATCTCTCAATCTATCTATTTGTCTATATCTATTTGAAAAAAATTTAATATGTCTATATGTCACTAGTTATCTGATTTTCATTTTCTTTATTAGTCTATCATTCAATCTGTTTATATATCTATTTATCCATCAAAATTATCAAACTACTTATTTGTATATTTTCCTTTTAAATATATGTCAATCTATCTATCTATTTATTTATCTATCTATTTATCTGTGTATCAATCTATCTGTATATCTATCTATCTGTATTTCTATTATTATATCTATCTTTTGGCTATCTTCCTATCTTTCTATTTGCCTAATTATTTATATGTATATCTATATATCTGTAAATACATACATAGATACATATATATATATATATATATATATATACATATCTATCTATCTATTTATCTTTCTATCTATCTATCTATCTATTTATCTTTCTATCTATCTATCTATCTTTCTTTCTTTCTATCTGCCTAATTATATATTTATCTATCAATCTTTCTTTCTTTCTATTTGTCAATCTTTTTTACTCTCTATGTATCTATATGTCTATCTATATATCAATCAATCTGTCTATCTATTTATTTATCTATCTATCTATCTATCGCTCTATATATCTAACTATCTATTTATATATCTCTATCTATCTATTTATCTATCTGAATATCTCTCTATCTATCTTTATATTTATCTATCTTTATAAGTGTATTAGTATTTATCTTTCTATCTATCTCTATAACTCTCTATCTATCAAACAATCAATCTATCTATCATTCTATCAATTGATATATATATATATATATATATCTTTCTCTCTAACTTTCTATCTATCTTTCTATTTGTCTGTCTATCTATAGTTCTAACTATTTATATTTTTGTCTATCTATCAATCTATATATCTATCTATATCTATATCTATATATCTATTTATATTTCTATAAATATATATATCTATCTATATGTTTGTCTGTCTATTTGTGTATCTTTTTATGTCTATCTATCTATCTTTCTATGTGACTATCTTTCTATGTATGTATCTATCTATCTATGTGTCTATTTGTCAATCAATCTATATATCTATTTGCCTCTCTAGCATTCTATCAATCTATATCTATATATATATAGTTAGATATATATATATATATATATATATATATATATATATATATCTAACTATATAACTATCTAACTAACTATCTATCTATCAATTTGTATATCTATCTATATGTGTATCAATTATCTATATATCAATCTATCTATCTATCTATGTATCTGTCTATCTTTCTATTTCTATATATATCTATCTATCAATATATCTATCTTTCTTTCTATTTGTTTATGTGTTAATCTATAAATATGTCTATTTGCAAATATGTATATATTTCTATGTCTATATGTCTATCTATCTATTTATCTAAATATCTATCTGTCTATTTTCCTATCCATCTATATGGATAGCTAAATTTTTGTATATATGAATAACTGTCTATTTTTCTATCTACCTATCTGCTTATCTAGCTATGTGCCTATCTATCTATTTGTCTATTTATCTATCTATCTATGTATATCTATATCTATCTATTTATATCTCTATCTATCTATCTATTTATATATCATATAATTTTTTTATATGTCTATCTATCTACTATGTGTGTATGTGTCTATGTATATCTTTCGATATATCTATCTATCTTTTTATCTATCTGTCTGTCTATCTATATATCTATTAATGTATATACCTATTTATCTACCTATTTGTTTACATATCTATCTATCTATATTTCTAGATAGATAGATATGTTTAACTATTAGTCTATCTATCTCTCTATATTTATATTTATATACTTGTCTATATGTTTATCTATGTATCTATAAATCTATTTATCTATCTAACTATATGTATATCTATATGTGTGTGTATATATATATATATATTTATTTATTTATTTATCTATCTTTTTGTCACACTCTCTATCTATCTAATTATCTATTTGTCTATCTATCTATGTTTTTATTTATGTATCTTTCTACCAGCTATCTATCTATCTATCTATCTTTCTTTATTTCTAGCTATCTATCTATATGCCTATCTATCGTTCTTTCTATGTGTCTAAGTATCTATCTATTTTTCTATATATCTTTTTATCTATCTATATATCTATCTATATATCTATCAATATATCTATCTCTCTTAGTCTGTCTATCTATCGATTTTTGTATCTATCTATCTTTCTATCTATTTATCTATATATCTATCTGTCAATATTTAAATTTTTATATCTACCTATCTATCTTACTATCTATTTGTCTATCTATCTATCTATATATCTATATCTTTAGTTTTTTATTAGTATATCACTCTATCTATCTATCAATTAGGATATCTATCTATCTGTTTGTCTATATATTTACCTATGTATCTATCTGTATCTATATCTATCTAGCTATTAGTCTATCTAACTATTTGTCTATTTAACAATCTCTCTAAAAGTTTTTTTGTATATCTATCTATTTATTTCTCTAAATCATTTTGTCTATCTATCTATTTGTGTAATTGTCTAATTATCTTTCTATATAATTTAGTAACTATCTTTCTATCTATTTATCTATATATCTATCTGTCAATAATTAAATTTTTATATCTACCTATCTTACTATCTATTTGTCTATCTATCTATCTATATATCTATATCTTTAGTTTTCTATTAATATATCACTCTATCTATCTATCAATTAGGATATCTATCTGTCTGTCTGTCTATCTATTTACCTATGCATCTATCTATCTACATCTATATCTATCTAGCTATTAGTCTATCTACCTATTTGTCTATTTAACTATCTCTCTAAAAGTTTTTTGTATATCTATCTATTTGTCTATCTATTTATTTCTCTAAATCATTTTGTCTATCTATCTATTTGTGTAATTGTCTAACTATCTTTCTATATAATTTAGTAACTATCTTTCTATCTAATTTTGTAAGTATCTTTCTATATATCAGTCTATTAGTCATTCTATCTATCTATCTATCTAACTATTTATCAGTCTATCTATCTACATGATATTTTGTCTATCAGTATATCAGTCTATTAGTCTATCAATCTATAAGTCTATCCATCTATCTATGTTTTTGTCTATCTATCTAAATATCCAACTATTTACGTATCTTTCTATCTATTTGCCTATCATCTAATTGTCTATATATCTCTCTATATATATGTCTATCAATCTGTCTATCTATATGTCAATCTATCTTACTTTCTTTCTAACTATGTCTATTAATTTGTCTATTTATATCTCTATTAATTTATCTCTATCAATTTCTTTCTAACAGATAGGCTAATCTATCTCTCTATCTATTTATATGTCTATTAATTTTCTATCTATCTATCTATCTATCTATCGATGTATCTTTCTATCTATCTATCAGTCAATCTATATGTTTATTTGTTTGTCTAGTTGTTAATCTATTTGTTTATCTATCTGTCTATCTATCTATCTTTATGTCAATCTATCTATCTTTCTAGGTGTCTATCTATCTATTTATCAATTTATATAATTTTATATCTATCCTACTATTTATTTATCCATCTATCTATATATCTATGTGTATATCTATCTATCTATCTAGGTGTCTATCTATCCTTCAAATATATTAAATATTTATATGTCTATCTATACATCAATCTTTCCGACAATCTAACTTTCTATTTATATGTCTATCATTATATTTAACTATCTATCTATCTATCTTTCTTTCTATTTGTGTATCTATTTTCCAATGTATTCATCTTTTTATATGTTTTCTATCTTTCTATATATTTACCTATAAATCAATCAATCAATCTGTCTATCTATATATCTATCTGTCTGTATATCTCTTTGTCTCTATGTCTATCTATCTATCTATCTATCTATTAGTCATTTTAATTGTCTAATTATTTATATATCAAGCTTTCTATCTGTCTTTCTTTATATATGTTTATCTTTTTGTCGATCTATCCTTTTATTTATCTCTCTATCTATTTGTCTATCTATCTGTCTATATATTTGTCTTTCTCTCTATATATTTGTTTGTATTTTTGGCTATCTATTTATTAGCCTATCTGTCTAACTATCTATCTTTCTTTCTATATGTCTATCTAATAATCTATCTTTCTATCTGTCTATCTATCTATCTATCTATCTTTGTCTCTATTTCTCTATCTATCTATTTGTCAGTCAATATATCCATCAATCAATCTATCTATCTATCTATATATCTTTTATTTATATGTCTATTGATCTTTTGATTTATTTATCAACCGATTTGTCTATCAATCTATGTATATATGTTTATATCTATCTATCAATCTATATGTAAATCTATTTGTCCATCTATCTATCAATCAATTTGTCTATCTATATATCTATCTATAGATCTATCCATCTTTCTATCTATCTATCTAATATTCAAACTATTTGTCAATCAATCAATCTATCTATCTATCTATATGTCCATCATATATATATATATCTGTGTACCTTTCTATCTATTTATCTTTCTTTCAAAATTACTTTTGATCTATCTATGTATCTTTTTATCTAACTATATGTCATCTATCTGTCTATTTATGTTTTTAGAATTTAGTCTGTCTCTGTCTATCAATCTTTCTATCAATTTGTTTATCAATCAATACATCAATCTATGTATTAATCTATCTATCATTATATCTATCACTCTTTCTATCAATATGCATATCAATCTTTCTATATACCTATCTATCTAACTATCTGCCAATCTATCTATATATCTATCTATTTGTCTATTTAACTTTTTATCAATGCATCTACCTTTTTGTCACTCTATCATTCTATCTATCTATTTAACTATCTATCTATCTATACAAAACTTTTTCTTTCTATGTATCTATCTCTTTATATGACTATCTTTCCATCAATCTATTTGGCAATCTTTCTTTCTATTTGGCTGTCTATTTGTCTTTCGATCCATGTTTCTATATTTCTTTCTATCTATTTGTATATCTATCTATTTGTCTGTCTATTTGACTATCTTTTTCTATCTATTTGTCTCTCTTTGTGTATCAATATGACAATCTATCTATATATCTATTTGTTTGTCTATCTATTTATCTATCTTCCTATCTCTATGTCAATTTATTTGTTTGTCAATATTATGTCTATCTTTTTGTATATCTATCTATCTATCTATATATCTTTTTGTATATCTATATATCATTCTATTTATTATATGTCTATCTGTCTATTTGTCTATCTATCTATCTTTTGGTAAATTTATCTTCCTATCTCTTTATATATACATTTATATGTCTATCTATCTACCTATCTATCTAGTTATCTATCTATCTATTATCCATCTCTTTATTGGACTATCTATCTATATCTAAATGTATATCTATCTGTCTATCTATCTATATATCTTATGTCTTTCTATGAGTCTATATTTCTATCTATTTTTTATCTATCTATTTGTGTATCAATATATCTATCTATATATTTATCTATCGATTTGTCAATATATTTGCCTATCTATCTATTTATCTATCTATCGATCTATTTGTCTAGCTATCTATTTTTATATCAATCTTACAATCTATCAATCTATATATCAATTTGTCTATTTATTTATCTATATATATATATATATATATATATATCTAATTATAGAACTATTTGTCTATTTATATGACTATCTATCTATTTATTTATCTATCTGTCTATCATTTTGTGTATCAATCTATCTCTTTATATGTCTATATATATGTATATCTATTTGACTATCAATCTATGCATTTATCTGTCTATATATATATTTATCTATCTATATATATAACTATCTTTTTGTCTGTCTATCTATATTTTCTATCTAGTTCTCTATCTATCTATCTATATATCTATGTATAAATCAATCTATCAATCTATCTATCTATCTATCTATCTATTTATCTAACTATCTATCGATTTGTTTATCGATCTATTTATTTATCTAACTTTTCTCTATCTATTTTTCTATCTTTATATCTATATGTCTAAATATCTAAAAATCTATTTGTCTATATATATATATATATATATATATATATATATATATATATATGTCTATCTTTCTATATGTCTATCAATTTGTCTATTTATATGTATATCAATCTATCATTTTAGCTATCTATATATATATCTATTTATTTGTTTATCTATTTATCTATCTATCAATCTATTTTTATATCTATATGTCTATCTATCTATTTATCTTTGTATTTATTTTTATGTATATAGATCAATCTATCTATCTGTCTCTATGTCTATCTATCTATCTATCTATCTTTCTATCTTTCTATCTATCTGTATATTTCACTATCTATCTACCTATCTTTTTATCTATCTATCTATCTATCTATCTATCTATATATATATATATATCTATCTAGCTATCCATTTATAAGTTTATCTATTTGTCTATCTATATTCCTATCGATTTATCTATCTATATTTCTTTCTTTCAATCTATTTGTCTATATATCTATCTATTTAACTATCTATATATTTGTCTATCTATTTATATATATATATATATATCTATCTATTTATCAATCTATCTATGTGTCTATCTGTCAATCTATTTATATATTTATCTATCTATCAATAAATCTATCTATTTTTCTATCAATCCTTCTATCGATATATCTATATATCTATTATTCAATTTGTCTACAAATCTATCTATCTATCTGTTTAATAATCTAAATAACAATCTAATTATCAATATGTCTATTAATTTGTCAATCAATCAATCAATTTATCTCTCTATATATGTGTTTATCTTTCTATGTAAATAGATATTTATCTATCATATATCTATATATTTTTAAATCTATCTATCGCCTATCTCACTATTTGTTTATCTTTCTGTGTATTATTCGTTCTATCAATCTATTTTTAAAAAACTCTATCAATCTATCTATCGATCTCTCTATCTATTTGTCGACCCTAAGTCAATTTATCAATCTATCTATCTATCGCTTCTCTCTATCCTATCTATCTTTCTATTTGGCTATCTATTTGTCGATCTATATGTCTATCTTCTATTTATCTTCCTGATCTATCTGTCTATTTTATATCATATCTATATGTCTATAGATCTAGATGTCTATCTATTTGTCTATGTCTTTTGATATTTGCATCTATAGTAGGGTCTATATGTCTATAATAAATGTTTATCTATCTGTGTATTGTATCTATCTATATGTATACTTTAATCGATCTATCGATATGTGTATTTAGCTATTTATGTCTAGCTTTAATCTATCTAGTCTATAATGTGTATCTATCTTTCTAGCTATCTTTTTTCTATCTTTCTGTCTAGATGGGCCGATCTATTATATGGTTGTATATCTATTTGACTATAAATCTATCAATGTGTCTATCTATCTGTATCTCATTATCTATATGGCTATCGATTTTGTCTATCTATCTGTATATCTATTTATCTATATATCCTCTAATCTATTATCAATGTATATATTAATTTATCTATCAATCTATCTATAAATCTTTTTATCAATCTATATATCAATCAATCTATCTATATATTTATCTATATCTGTATATCTATCTATATATCTATTTGTTAATCAATATATCTATATATAACTGTCTATCTCTATATATGTCTGTTATCTGTCTATCAATCTGTTATCGATCGATCGATCTATCTATCTATATATATTTGTTTATCTATCTTTCTATTTATATGTCTATATATTTCTCATCTTTCTATCTGTCTATATATAGTTCATCTATTTGTTTGCCTATTATTTATATATCTGTATGTCTATTTTTTGTCTTCTGGATGTCTATGTTTAAATATCTTCTATATCTATCTATCAATTTATTTATCTATCAGTTTATCATCTATCTATCTATCTTTCTATCTATCTGTCAATCTATCTATATCTATCTATCCATCTCGTTATCTATCTATTTGTTTGTCTATCTGTTTGTCTGTCGATAGTCTATCTTTCTAAGTATCTATCGTATCTCTACGATATCTCTATTTGTCTATTTATGTGTCATTTGTATTTTTTTCATTTGTCTAACAATCTATCAATCTATCTATTATTTTTCTACCTATCTATTTATATCTATTTATTTTACTATCTATTTGTCTATTTTATCTGGCATATATATTTGTATATCAATTTTCTATCTATTTGTCACTCTATCTATCTCTGTATCTATCTATATTTCTATCTATTTGTCTATATATATATATGTATTATAACTATCTACCTATCTATGTATATATCTATTTGTCTATATTATATAGTTTATCGGTCTATCTATGATATAT